>JAVQJF010118981.1:0-24815 GCA_036023855.1 Gadopsis marmoratus
GACAGGGTGTAGACAGGAAGAGGACAGGGTGGAGACAGGAAGAGGACAGGGTGTGGACAGGAAGAGGACAAGGTGTAGACAGGAAGAGGACGAGGACAGGGTGTAGACAGGAAGAGGACAGGGTGTAGACAGGAAGAGGACAGGAAGAGGACAGGGTGTAGACAGGAAGAGGACAGGGTGTAGACAGGAAGAGGACAGGAAGAGGACAGGAAGAGGACAGGGTGGAGACAGGAAGAGGACAGGGTGTGGACAGGAAGAGGACAGGGTGTAGACAGGGTGTGGACAGGAAGGGGACAGGGAGGGTGACTTCAGATTCAGAAGTCATGAGCAGACCTATTTCACAGCAAAATAAATGCTGATGCTCTTATTTTCCAAAATAAGCCAGATTCCACTGAGCGTCTGTGAGCTAAAGAGGAAGAACGAAATATTATTGTATGTGAGTAACTATCTGATAAACGTAGTTCATTTTACGGACGACAGCTACGCAGGCTCAGTATCAGACCCCAGTGACCTTTCTATTCTGCACCAGGACACAAGCACCAACAAGGCCTCGATCCTCGTTGTCTAGCCAGTTCAGTTTGCTTCCTTCTGGTCGGAGATAAGTGCAGGACCAACAGACATCACTCCATTGTCCCGACTGCTATTGGCCGGTTAAATAGCTCCATGTGACTCTGTGTGTTGATTGGTGCACGTACATTGTTGATGTGGATTGCGTTGCCTGTCTGTCTGCCCATCTGTCTGTCTGCCCGCTTGTCTGTCTGTCCGCCCGTCTGCCTGCCTGCCTGCCTGCCTGCCTGCCTGCCTGCCTGCCTGCCTGTCTGCCTGTCTGTCTGCCTGCAGATGTACGGCAGGATTAACGCCCTCCTGAATTCAACCCAGAGCTCCTGGGTGAAGGTCACTCAGTCACCGTTCAGCCCCAGTGAACTTGTTATTTCTAACAAGAACAAGATGTGAGTAACAATCAACTGTACAAATACACAACATGCTAACTACTGTAAATAGGAGTTTTATCATAATTACAAAACCATGTGAGGAAAGAATCCCCTACAGCACATTCATCAGTGTTCACTTTGCCTTCTTGGTGCATTTCCTTTCCTTTTTTCAGTCTGTTTGTTTCCTAATCATTACGTCTCCTTCCACTGCTGTTCAGAACGTTCTCAGTTTATCAGTTTTAAACATACACAGCTGTTTCCATTCAGTTCACAATGAACACGGTGACACAGCACTTCTCCTCTCTGTTTACACAGAAATGGAACCTGCTTTGTTGCAACAGTGAATGCAACTATTGCCGGCCACACTTTAACAGCAGCAGTTGAGTTAGCAGACCGGCTGCAGGTTCTACATGTTGGTTCTGTTGGTCGGAGAGTCCAGTAGAGGATCCAGTATCTGACGTGAAGATTCATCATGCACGTATCGTCCTGCTGCCTTCAGGTGTCTGTAGGGTTTTAGGGTTTTATGAATCAAACGCTAAACTTTTGCTGCGTTCATGCACTTTATTGGTATTTATCATTTAAATATTCAAGAATAAACAATAAATAAAACTAAATGAATTGTGGACATGAATCCCATCAGAGTTTTACAAGCATTGATCTAGAGATGGTGGTGTCTGTCTGTCTGCCCGCCTGCCCGTCTGTCTGTCTGACTGTCTGCCCGTCTGCCCGTCTGCCCGCCTGCCCGTCTGTCTGTCTGTCTGCCCGCCTGCCCGCCTGCCCGTCTGTCTGTCTGTCTGACTGTCTGCCTGTCTGTCTGTCCGTCTGCCCGCCTGCCTGTCTGCCTGTCTGCCAAACCTCAGTATGTTAGCATTTAGCTGAAAGCAGCACATCACACACATTCTTGTGTTTTCAGTCTAAGAGCTAAATTGTTGTTAAATGTTTCGGACCTTGGTTCCGTCCTCAGTCGCCGACGTCACCTCGTCCATCCACGTGCTGCCGAGCTGCGACGGCTGTCTGGTCTTCAGCATGAACAGCACCACCCGAAACTTCAACGGGTTCCGTCACTTAATGAAAGGCAACAGCACCGTTACAGAGAAGGTCACCACTCGTGCTGTTTATCTGATGGGTAGGAAGGAACAATTCAGAGACAATAACTCATTTTACATCTGAAACAATCCTTGATTTTTGTGTTTTGTCTTGCAGCCAGAGAGTCGACCCTGCAGCACTCGGACCTGCAACAGTTCAAGCGGCAGGCGAGCTGCCTCGGCTTCTCCACAGAACCAGACTTCATCCCCGACCCTAAGAAAGGTGCTTCACCTTTAAACCTGTCTGATTACCAACTGGAAACCTTATTTCTTTGCTATATATTTATTTTTTACGTGTCCTTATTCAACAAGCACCTAAAATATTTTGAATCCCGGAAACACTCCTACCCAAACTTTTTATTTTTTATTATATGTATATATGTGTGTATGTGTATATATATTTTTAGTTGTGTATATATATTTTTAGTTTGAAGAACTTTGTTTTATTTCCTTATAATCAAATGGACCTTGGAAGATAATAAGGAGCTCTTTAAGGAACCTCGGACCTTCATGCTGCCATCTTCTTTTCACTTTTTGTTAACACTTCAGCTGGCCTTAGGGTGGCGCTGTCTGTTGTTCCCTGGTGTGTCAGCTCTGTTGTTGTTTCTGTCGAAATAATATTCTTTTTAAAAATGTTTAAAACTAAACGATGAAATGAGGACATGTGGTATCAGACAGAACTGACTCCTTTCTCTCTGCAGGTTTCTGCTCTGAAAACGAAGGCGTCCTGATGTTCAACTGAAGAGCAAACAATATGACAACTATTTCAAATTGTAATTGAGGAAGTAAAGAGACACAGAGTGACTCAAGACTTCAGACATGCGGTCCGTGTTTTTTATTCAGGATGTTTGTGATCTAATAAAATGGGGTGACAGCACAGAGGTTCTCAACCTGAGGCTCCGCCCCCGGCTGAAGGACAGGTGCATGCAGGATGTCAGTTGTTGTAGTTTGTCAGCAGATGGAGCTGCAGTTTAAAGCTGAACACACACACACGAAACACACATTCATAGGTTCGGTGTGTTACACTTCCTGAGGACATTATTCTCTCCGATGTGCGTCGTCAATAAAACGTCCATAAATCCTCTTAGAAGTCATAAAGGAGAAAGTTGCTCCTCATCACTGCAGACGTTTCCTGCAGCCTCACAGTGATCCAGCTGCTGACAGCTGCTCAAGGAAACAGTACAAATAGAAACTAAACAACATTATACGTCTAATTAAACATTATGGCAAAATCAACTTAGACCATAATTATCACTTAAACAGGAATGTTTATGTGTGTAACTATGAAATGAATTGAGTGGAAATGTTACTCGTTCGGACTAAGAGCAAACTTTGTTCAACAATAACAACAAAGAGCAAACGTCGTGGCTTGAAACCTTCAGCGCCATGTTTATCAGGACAGTGTGTCAAAGGCTGTCCGTGTGGGTGGACAGAGTACGCTTGTCCTTCTGGATTTTAACCCTTTATGTCCTTGAGAGATAGATTTCTCATAATTGTGAGATAGTCACAATATCAGTGCTGTGACTCACCTACCAAAATATATACAGGTACATTTTGTAATGAGTGCAGACTCTGGAGGCCTGTGATGCAGCTCGCTGATGATTTAAACATCATAGCCAGATGTTTACAGCAGGCTGTCCAGGTTGTGGGTAAACGTGGACACGTTGACTACAGGAGAAGCTCATGTTTGTCCTGCAGAACTCATGTCTTCACAGATGTTCCTCAGCAGGAGCATCATGAGCCTGGATGCAGCAGAAAGCTACAAAGCAGTTTCTGATAGTTTAAGGTACTGAACTCCGAGTCCCCATGTGACACCCTGTGAACCCTCTTAACTGGTCCTGGTCCTCTACAGCAGGGGTGTCCAAGCTGTTTCCCTTGGAGGCTGAAACTGGAACTTAATGGGGGCCATGGGCCACTTGATATTAGAAGCTCCCTTAACTCACTGACTTCCTGTGGAGATTAAAACTGGCCAACTTTGGCCGACATGACAGCTCCCAAAAAGTGAAACCAAAACACCTGGCTCGCCCCCTGGTGTCTGGCTGCAGTACAGGTCATAAGCCCCGCCCCTCCTTGTTAGCGGTGGGCCAAGCTGAAAAATCTAAATACACGTGATTTTAGGTCCGCGAGAGAGAGTGGAACAGACAATAGACTCAATATCTACATCCCTCAAACCAAAAAGCATCTACATCCCTCTGTCTGCACCCTGTGCACCTTGTGTTTTGAGACTGTCCTCAGAATTACAACCGAACGGGACGCCTGTGTAGGCGCTTATTAAAATCTGTGTTTATGTTTGTGTATACGGCGACCTCTAGTGGCCACAGTAGTTATGAAGTCTGGTGAGGAGGTCGGGACGGTTGGATGGACTTTAACCCAAGAGACGTTGACTTACTTACCAAACCGTGACCTTTTCCTAAACCTGACCAGGCTGTGGCCGCTTCACAACGTTAATCACATGTATGTTATTGTTACCATGACAACGGAGGTCCGTTACGCCTATATATGTGGAGTTGGGAGTCACTGACAAATGACCTATTCTGTGGTTGATGTTGGACCTGGAGGTTTCAGTCACAGATTTACATCGCGGCCTCCCTCTGACTGACAGGACGTCTGGTCACAGGGCAACACCTTCTGCTGCCTCCTGCTCTGCAGGATCCCTGCAGCTGACCACCTGAAATCCAGTCACATCAGCTGGAAGATGTGGTTCCACCCCATGAAGACATGAATACAGCAAACAGAAAGAGACACAGAGGTTGAATCAGAGTTCAATAACGCACTGAGCACACACACACTTTGGACTGACTCGGGGCCGGCAGGGGCCCAGGGCTGTTATAAACCGGTCCTGCTTCCGTCCTCTCGCTGTTCTGTCCTGACAGAGCACAGAGCGGGGTGTGTTTGATTTTGGTGTCAGAGCAGGATGAGTGCTGTGAAGCGAGTGGTGCTGCTTCTGTTGGTGGTGATCGGCACCGATGCAGCGCCGGGCCCCGGAGACTGTGACGGTCTGAACAAAACGCTGCTAACAAAAGACCTGCACAAGGTGAGGCTGCTCCTGCTCAGTCTGGTGCCTGAGACCAGGCAACCGTCTCTCCTGAGGGGACGGACCTTTTCACAGCTGTATAATTTCATATTTAGGTTCCATTCAACTTTGCACAACTTAAATTAACTTCTGGTCTGTGCTGTCAGCCAGGAAGACTCTTAGAACCTGCTTAGAACCTCATTTTCTTCGATATGGAATCTAAGAACCTGGTAACTTCTATCCCTGTATGGTTCTTTCTATACTGTCTTTTACTTAACAGCTTTCCTGAAAGTACTCAAATATTATATTAATTTTAATTATATTATTATATATATTATACATTATAATGTTCGCCATCTTAGTTTAGCGAGTTAGCAGTAAACACAGAGTGCAGCTGAGGCTGATGGGAACGTCTGTAGTTCTGCAGGCATTTGTGTTGGACACAAAGACAAAACAAACACGGATCCTGAGGTCTTTTATTGTCACACAGTGAGACACAAACACAGGTGTAGGTCATGTACAGAAACACATGCAAACTGCGTCCCCTGATGAAATGTGTCCTCTGCCTTTAACCTTGCATGTTTTTCCTTCCATGGGGTTATATATTTTTAAGGAAACCCCTAGTGAACATGGGGAGAACATGCAAACTCCACACAGAAAGGCCTGGTCCCCCCAGGGGACAGTGCAAAGCACTGAGCCGCCATACCACCATGTTGACCTGATGGTGGCGCTAAATCAAAGGTCAGAGGATCATCAAAGTTATTACAGTTCATCCTGAGGGGAACATGAACGATGAACCACATTCGAACACAATTCATCCCATAATAGTTGTTAAGATGCTTCACTCTGAACCAAAGTGGTGGACAGGCTGACTGACTTTTTTTGTATTTCAGATCAACTTAATCTCCTCCAGTGGTTTAACTTGTCACCTTGCTGTGGTGATGTACGGTTGTACTCCAGGGCACTGTGGCATCACTGTTGGCTGTGGTTACACTGTTGGCTGTGGTTACACTGTTGTTCACACTGATGTGAAATTGCTCTTTAAAGTTTAGAAATAGTGGAATCAGCCTAAAACAACCCCCCATTTGCAAGTTTTGAAGTACAGAATATAAAGTCTTCCCTTCTAAAACCTCTAATATTCCCAGAGAAGACACAGAGGACGAACACGTCCTCAGTGGTAGCACTAGCTCTGTCTGACTCAGACCTGTTCCCCTCCTCTTGCAGATTTTTGGGAACTGGATTCTGGTCTGGTCCATCGCTGACCATCAGCGAGGCTGGAACCTGCTGGGAAACCTCTCCAGCTCCCACGTCGAGTTCCAAGTGCACCCTGACAACAGAACCATCGTGTACAACGAGAGCAACATGTTCCTGTGAGTGCGTTATGATAAATCATTTAAATAGTGGTTTATGCAGGTTTAAACGCGTTTAGGTCAGTTGGCTGTTGGATTCATATTTAGCATACAGAAGTGAAAAACTGAAGAGTCTTTCCATTTGGGTGATTACTGTGAAGGAATCTCTCTCTAAATTAGCTTAAAAAATACAGACTAGTGGACTTTACATAAAGAGCCGTTGATGTCAGCCCTATGAAACCATGTGAAACAGGGTGTAATATAATATCTCCTCTGGAATCAAACAGAAAAACTAAACTTGTGTTGTTTGTGTCAGTGTTTGATTTTAGTGAATTATGTCTAAACTCATTCTGACTTCTAAACCTATACGTCATATATGGAAATTAAGAATTATATTTTATATTATTTATAAACTCCTTTCAGCTCAGGATAAAAGGTAACAATGCGGTTACTTAATTAACTTAATTAATTACTTAATTAACTACTACATTAATTAACAACAAATACGGAAAGCTAATCTTCAACAGCACATTAGCCGATTAAATTTTGGATCACACTTTTTCCCCTTACTTATGTTAAAATGCTGATTTTGGTTACAAACGTATTTATAAAAGACTGAAGATGAAGTCGTACCAGTCCAGTGATACCTGAGACTTCTTGGATTTTTATTTCACTTACAGCTGATATTTTCACGGAAGAAGCTGTTAGTCTCTCGTTTTCAACCAAAGGGAGTTTAATTAACTGCAAAATTAGCCTGTTTGCTTTTATACTTTTGTGGCAGAAAAGGGGGTGACGTATGCCACTTTTGGGGATTCTACTCTCGTCCCATTGTCTCACAGACCTGAAAGGTCCACCAGCATTAGGTCCACTTGGACCCTCTTGGAAGAAGTGGCCTCTGACAGCAGTAATTCAGTAATTGCCATTTACATTCCTCAAAGCATTATGGGAACACAGTTTTAATGATAAAGGGCCAAGAACTGAACCCTGGGGCACTCCACATGTCATAGTAATCCGATTTATGGTCACCGATGGCAACCCTGCCTTCGAGATATGATCCAATTTGATCTTTAGAGGTTTTGGGAAGCAGTCATACAGTCAGCAGATTGTTTGTGTTGTGTTTTTATTTTCAGTGATAATTCGTGTACTAAGTACTTCATCAATACGTCAATGCCCCGCAACACCTCCAACTCTGACCCCCCCACACTGCACCCCGAGGCTGCCAGTAAGTCATATTAACCTCAACATAAACCTGAGTCTAACCTGAACCTTAAAAATGAGTCTATAATTTGTTATTGAAAAATTACGTCACAACGTTTGCAGTAGAAGCCCACATGTAGGCTTTGACATTATTACGCTGTTTTTCTAATTTGATTTTTTGTCAATCCTTTTCATGTCGTGTGTGTGTGTGTGTGTGTGTGTGTGTGTGTGTGTGTTAGCGGTGGAGGTGAACGGAGTTGTTAGTCAGTACAACGACTCAGGCGATGTGGATTTCTATGAGACCTGCTCTGACTGTCTGGTGATGGTCTACAGAGGCTCTCTGGGCCGATTCCTGCTCATCTACAGTAAACTCACACTACTATCTTTACAACTGATTCAACATTTTGGAAAATAAACGTATTTGTAAGGATTCTCTCATTCTGGCAGTTTATTCACAATTATTTTAGCTAACATGACAGATATGTTTTGTGTGTGTGTGTGTCAGGGAGGGAGGGGCAGCATCAGGATGTTGAGCAGCAGAAAGCGGCCCACAGCGATCATAAGAAACTGGCCGAGTGTCTGGGACTGCCTCACGACAAACCGTTCTGCTACGACGGAGCTGCAGGTCAGTTTCTGTGAACAAGATCTGGATGTGCACAGTTGGTGGAGGAGCCCTTCAGTGTTTCACCTACACAAAGAAGAATAAGTATAATAAATATAACAATATATTATTATATTATAATAATATAATAGATTCTCCTCTTGTCTCCTCTCAGAGTTTTGTCATAAGAAATCTTCTCCAGCGGTGGAGCCTGAACAGTCCTGAGAGAAGAATAAAGTGGCAACATATGTCATGTCATTGACAAATAAAACCTAACCAAATACTAAATAAAGCCTAACCAAATACTAAATCCCGGATGTGTGTGTCTTTAAAATGTAAAGAATGGCTCTTTATAAAATCAATTTATCTCCATTTTATTCAAACCACCTCTGGTTCTTCTTGCTGGTATTATCTCACAGCATGAAGTCTTACTGGTGTTACGGTTATTAGCTTTTATTAATACTTTGTATAGTTTCAGTTGCAGTGTTTTCACAAGTCAAGAGGATGGTCAAAATAAAATGTTTATAATAAACATATTATTATTATATATATTTATTATAATAAATATACCGTATACTATAATAATGTTGCTTTGAGCAGAATTACTTCAGTAGCTCGCTCATCCGACCAGCAGGCGGCGGTAAAGCGCCTTAACGTCAAGCTGCATGAGCCCAACAAGAAGACGCGTGTCGTCACTTCCTCCAGGTATTTTCAACATGGAGTCGTCCGGTATGAAGCTGAGTTTCTGGGAGAACGGACCAACGCCCGGACAGTTCTACTCTTTCCCCGGCGGCAGCAGCGGGTCGGGCGCAGCATGTGGGCCGGTCAGACACACCCTGTGAGTGTTCCGCTCACCGGAACCGGGACTGTTTACCGTTAATTAAACCCGAACCTCCGCTGTCGGTTTCGGTTTGTGCGCCGCCGCTGTGCTGCATCATCATGGAGAACCGATAGCTAACTGATGCTCAGCTAACTGATGCTCAGCTACATGTGTTTTAGCGCGTTTACAGCTAAATAAACACTTTACCACTTAAACAATGAAGTCAAACCATGACAATGAGAATATATCGGCCGTTACTAAACTGGAAAGGTTGCAGTTTGTTCTGTTTTGCTAACTGTTAGCCGTGTTAGCTAGCCGCCGTCACCGAACTCATCAGATTAGTTTCCAGATTTTTTCACTTAAATTCCTTTTGTTATTTGATGATTGGACGTTAATTTTCAGTTTATTTAACTTCATTGTAGTGATTTAACTTATGAAGGCTGTGGTTTCGTTTAAACATCAAGATTAGTTTGCTAATTTGTTATTTTGTCCGTGAAGGAAGCAGGCAGTTAATTTAGGTTGTAAACAGTCGCTAAAACGGCGGACTGTTTATGAGAATATATATATGTGTGTATATATATATGTGTATAGCTGTTTGATACAATCCAGGTTTGAAGTGACTTCCTGTCATCTTTAAAGATTACAGATAGAACTCAGGTGACCTGTCAAATAATAATTATTGTGGTGTTGGTGCTTTTTCTTCCAGTGTATATAATATAGTGCTTCTTTGATTAGCTGTAGAACTTCAGAAATGCTGAGTCATCGTGAGTCCAGATTTCTTCAGTACCGTTTATTTTCAGTGTCATTTTCCAGTGAACTCATCCTCAGGTCATTCAAATCCCTAAATCTCCAAAAGAAACCACAGATGAGGTGTCCTTGGTGTAAATGAGTTGTTGTTCTTCAGCTGTAAGTTAATAAAGCTTCTCTCTGTGCAGCAACCCCATGGTGACGGGGACGTCGGTGCTCGGGGTGAAATTCACCGGCGGCGTCATCATTGCGGCAGACATGTTGGGCTCGTATGGCTCTCTGGCTCGCTTCAGGAACATCTCGCGCCTCATGAAGGTGACGGTCGCTGCTAACAGAACGTCAGCTCTTGTAGTAAATAAATGTAGACTTGTTGGCAGCTTTTCTTCTGCTGTGTTTCTGTTTCAGGTGAACAGCAACACGATCCTGGGAGCTTCAGGAGACTACGCCGACTACCAGTACCTCAAACAGGTCATCGAACAGATGGTGTAAGCTGCTGCTGGGACAGAAATAGAACCTCCTGCATGTGCAGCTGCACTGTGTCAACATTAAGTTTTTGTTTTGTCTCGTCAGTATCGACGAGGAGCTTCTGGGTGACGGTCACAGCTACAGTCCGAAGGCGGTCCACTCCTGGCTGACCAGAGTCATGTACAACCGCCGCAGCAAGATGAACCCTCTGTGGAACACCGTGGTGATCGGAGGGTTCTACAACGGAGAGAGGTGAGAGCTGCTTCCTGTCTGCTACTTGTCTCATTTATGTTGAAACTAAACAGAGTTTTCTGAGCAACAACTAACCAGATGGCCATCTTGCCTCTCTAGCTTCCTAGGTTACGTGGACAAGCTGGGCGTGGCCTATGAGGCGCCCACAGTGGCCACAGGCTTCGGAGCGTACCTGGCTCAGGTGAGTGGGCTAGTTTGCCTCCTCCTGGTCTAAAGTTGTGATTACACTGCAGCAGATCTGAAGGGTACCTTTGGTACCTTTAACATTGGGAATCTGTTGATACTAATATTTACTTTAATGTACGTTAACTGTGTATCTGTCACATTGAAATAACAGCTGTAGCCACAGCTGGTATGATGTTTGTTATTGTAACCTGAGAAAGTGGCGGTCGGCGCCGGCTAACTAGCGAGCAGCTAGCTCCCGGCCTTCAGCCTCTGATGCTCTGCTCTGTACACATCTGGATAAACACTTATCCACTTATACAGTTTTCATCACCTGTAGGGATCCAAGCACTTCACTGCATCGTCTCAATTAAAAAACAGAATATTAACAAAGCCGATAAACTGCACAACACAATGTTTTCATTCAAATTTGTTTCCACAGTGTGTATTGTGTGTGTGTGTGTGTGTGGGGGGGGGGGGGCTCTTACTGAGATCAGAGAGGTTGTGTTGCTTGTGTGGCCATTAGTGTCGTGTCTCTTTTTATCAGATAGAAAATTCAGATTAGTTTCAGTTCAGATTTTTTATTAGTGTTTATTCCACATCTGAAATCAGTTTCACTCTGAACACACAGCAAAGATCTGCAGTGTGAACAAAGCCTGTGTGTGTGTTTGTGCGCAGCCTCTGATGAGGGAGGTGTTGGAGAACAAGGTGGAGATCACCAAACAGGAGGCCCGGGACCTGGTGGAGCGCTGCCTCAAAGTGCTGTACTACAGAGACGCTCGCTCCTACAACCGGGTGAGTTCACTTCACCTCCATCCTGAGAGCAGAGTGTTAACTGATCCCAGGTCTGCTGTTAAGTCTAGGAAATCTGTCTTTATCTTTTAGTGGTTTCGCTGTATTATCATTTTTTTCTGTCTCCTGTGTTTGATGTAGTTTGAGTTGTTTTGGTTCCAGATGTTCAGAAGAATTAGTATGGAGGTTTAATTCACTGGTGCTGAAACTTTATTCTCTGTCAAGATGGAAAATGGTTAAAACTAATTCTAACCCCACATAACTGAACTGATGCTCCGAGTAATAAAGCACAGCACACAAATAAAGTTAAATGAAATCTGTAAATATTGAAATTCAAATCAAAGCCAATTTTTCTTTTTCTGAGTAAGAAAAGCAAAAGAACAGACGTCACTGTACTTTGTATTTTGTCGATAGTATAGTTTTATTTGCTGTCAAAGAGTGATGTGATGTGTTGTTGTTTTAGCACGAGATCGCCATAGTAACAGAAGATGGCGTGGAGATTATTGGTCCTCTGTCTTCTGAAACCAACTGGGACATCGCTAACTTGGTCAGGTAGGGTCAACGGTCCAGTCAGTCGGTGGTTTTATATCCACATCAGTAACTTCCTGTAAATCGTGTTTGTTTTTTTAAGAACTTCTGTAGTAAATCTGAAAATGGACAACATGCAGTGTTTCAAAGTTCAGATTTAGAGCTGAATCAGAAAATAGCCAGAGACGAGTTGCTGCTGTTCTTAAAAATAAAAGGACCAGCGGCCGGATGTTCTTCACCAGGTGAAGCAGGCGATAAATGGTGTTAAAATGTAAAATAGGACAATTTGTCCTATTTTACACACAGATTAAATTTGAAAATGTAATTCATAGTAATTTCACAATTTCTTTTTATATAACCAAACGGATTAGCAACTATTATCAAACATTTGATACGCACAGGTTTTAGCCCAAACTCGCCTCTTAACAGTTTTGAGCTTTTTCTTGTGAATTGCTGCATCATACACCTGCTGATGCCTCCGAAAATAATCCAAATAAAACATCTGGTTGAACTGGTCACAACTGGACAGAAGCTCACAATAAGACATAAGTTGACATTAAAAGATATTCTGCTTTTCAAGGGTTCTGATAAATTGTCAGATCATATAGATGTAATAGTTCTGCATTAATTCATGTTTCTCTGCAGCGGGTTTGAATGAAGACGAGTTGCAACGGATGAAGCCTCACGCTTCCTCTGCGGAGTCAAAAACAGCCTGCAACTTATCTTTCCCAGTTTAGTTTTTTCTGATGTTCAGTGTAACTTTTGTATAATGGAAAATAAATGTGACAAATCAATGAAGTCTTGTTTGTCTCGTTTTATTTGTGTGTTTTGTACAGATGTAGTCTCAGCTTCAATTCAAAAAGTCTCTTTTTCCCAGATGAAACATGTAAACAACACACATCACTATATATTGTATTACCTACAGTTTTACATGACTATTCAGTGGCAATTCAAAAAGCACGGGGTGTTAACTCACGACTTTTACTTGAAGATGAACATCCTGTGGTTAAATGAAGATTTTCAAGTTTTAGGCTGAACATTTTTTATAGTTAAATGTCCCCAAAGGGATCCTATATAAAGTTTTAGATCGTTGGTCTCATATTAATGTGTCTGTGTAGCCGCTTGAAGTTTTCCTTAAAGTACTTTCGCTTTCACCGTATAAAAAGGCGGCTGTTGCTATGCAGATTGTGCGAGATTAATTCTTCTGGTTTGTAACTGGGCAGACCAGGAAAACGCGTCCAATCAGAATACTCGCTGTCAGAAAAATAATTCCTCTCGACGAATGGAATTTCACCCGCCTTTGGTATCCGGGTAGATTTGTGACGGTTCACCAATCGGAATGGACGTTGGCTTTGTAGTCAGGCAGACATAACAAAGTTGTCCAATCACAAAAACATCTGAAAGGGGATTTTTGCTGTATCTTGGCTCAGGTACTTTCTTTTTCTTTTTTAAAATAAATACTCAAGTCAGACTCACCTAACTGATGAAACATTAATACGAGAATAAATTAACTATTATCGGGAATTATTTTGAAGTTACGTACAGCGTGTAAAACATGTTTAATGGGCGTTTCAGTGCTTGCTAGCTTATGCTATCTGATGTCAACGAGCTAGGCTAGTTAGTTAGCATCCTACGGTTAGCAGCGGGCTTCTAGCTAGCCACGTAGGAACGCGGCAAATGTCACCGTTAGTCAAACTAATATCGCTTTCTTTCATGGGAGGCAGTTTTCTCAGTTTCTACGGATTTAAAATATTGTCAAATCTCCTGTAATGGATCCAGCTAACGCGCTGAAGTGTCGCTGCCGCGGCCAGCTAAGGGTGTCTGCTGTCCGCTAGCCAGCTAGCTGGTAACATGTTGCGCGGGGTCCGTGTGTCATTAAATGGCAGACACATGACCAGCGGCGCTGCTCCCGCTGCAAACACGGCAGGCAGACACGACACGGGGAGGACGACTGGCACGTTCGCACCTCCAGCTAACATCAGCTGCAGCGTGTGCCCGGCGTGTCGTGCTGCTCCGCAGAAACATGCCTCCCGCTCCGGTGGTAACGTTTAACGGCACCGTGACAGCCGGCATGTGTCACTACCCGGCAGCCAGCGGGCCTTTTCTACCGGCTGTCAGCGGCTCAACGGTGCTTTCAAATCATGTTTAAATTCAGTGACTGACAGCAGTGGGATTATCTCTACTTCATGTGATTCGACCAAAGGTTATTTCCACCTATGGATTATCTACACTGTTAAAATGAATCCTTTAAATCCAGTTTTCTTCACCCTATATAACACGTGCTGTGTGTGTTCAGTCGTAGCACAGCAGCTCAGAGGTGGACATACATATTAAACATGAGGCTGAAAATCTGAAAGCACGTTCACAGTTATTGTGTGTAGCTTGATGACCAAGAACGTACATGTAATCAATTTAAAATGAAATGTGCAACAACGAAGTGTCCAACATGTGCAGGGCTCCGAATACTTTTACAAGCCGCTAAATATTCATTTTGCACATCGGCTGGAACTTTTTAAAGAAGGTTTTGTGGGTTTGAACAGTTTAGTGGCACAGCATGAGTTTGTACAAGGGCTTTAGTTAATAATTGATTGATTGGTTCGTTTTTTTTAAAGTTATTAATCATCAAACTGTACGAACAGGGTGAACAGAGATTCAGATCATCGTGACAGAAAACTAAGAAAACTAGCATTCGAGAAGATATTAACAATCATTATGAAACATTTCAAAATTGTAATGTTGAATTTTCTGCCAATCAACTAATTTTTTTCAGCTGTAAAAAGTAAGATGTAAAATATATTCGCAACACTTAATGTACACTTCAACAAAAAGATCAAAATCTTAACTCGAGGTCCGTTTACTAGCTTCCCGGAGCTTTCAACGACGTGCCATGGTTTTCCACAGATGACGGCGCTTGCTCGGTTGCCATGGAGATGACACGTTATGGGAAGTGTGGAAATAAGTGTTTTCTCTGTGTGTGTCCCCTTCAGATGGTGGTACTCAGCACTGGTTAGTCGGTCCAGATGTCGGAGGACCAGCGGGCCGAAGCCTCCCGGCGGGGGGAGGCCGGCCTGGAGGCGGGGGAGGGCGACACGGAGCCCAGCATGCTGCTGCAGAAACTCAAGAGCAACATCTCGTAAGTTGGCTGGCTGAAACCCCTGTGAAATAAGGCCTTTATAGGTTTTTAAACTGAATGTTAAAATATATCTCAGCCCTCCAGATAAAAACACCCCAAGACAAGAATGAATGTTCTTCCTGTTGATTTAAAAGTTATATCAGTGACAAACTGATGGTAATAATCATCTGAAGCAGGCTGAAGAGACCTCACATACAGAATAACAAAGGACATAATGTCATGTATTTCACAAGAAAACTACTTGTGAGATGTGATACACATTTGTTTATGTAGTGTGACATTGTACACAAGTGTAGATATAAATATACAGTATATTTATATATCTGAGCAGGCTTCTGATTGGTTGTTTTCTGTCTTGCAGTAAGAGTGTTCAGACCAAAGTGGATCAGATCCTGGTAAGAACCAAACTCAACAAGTCCATGATGAGACAGTGGATTGTTGAAGAGCTCAGGTGTGATTTGTTGTGTTCTGCTTCAACAGCAAGACGTTCAGCGTTTCTCTGACAATGACAAGCTGTACCTGTACCTCCAGCTGCCCTCGGGACCCAGCTCCAGTGACAAGAGGTCAGACAGGTCGCTTTTTAACATTTTATCCAATTAGACAGGAAGTTTGACGTGTGTTTCCTACTAACTCTCTGTGTGTGTGTGTAGTGGTGGTGACTCCAGTTCGTTCAACACAGCCGACCAGCTTCACACCTGTAACTGGATCCGCAGTCACCTGGAGGAGCATTCAGACACCTGTCTGCCCAAACAGGACGTCTACGAGACCTACAAGTCAGAACCACGCACACACATTACATTTCCTCAAGTTATTTGTTGGGTCATGTGATCCCTGACTGTCCTCCTGTCTGTCTCTGTCCTGTCTGTCTCTGTCCTCCAGGAGATACTGTGAGAACCTGCAGCAACGCCCTCTGAGCGCCGCCAACTTTGGGAAGATCATCAGAGACATTTTCCCCAACATCAAGGCCCGACGGCTCGGCGGCAGAGGGCAGTCCAAATATCCTTTCGCCTGCTGGACGGACACACAGGACAGACAGACAGTGTCCTGCAGACAGGACTGCCGTTTGTTCTGTAGCTGACTTAATATGTGTGTGTCTTACAGTGAAGCTTTGGTTCTGACTGGTGAATTTAAGCCAGACTTTATTCTTACTGTGTGATACTTTATTCAGTGTCCATGTAAACCGTTAAATTGGAATCTAACCAGAATGATTGAAGATGTATATATTGTCCAGGTAACCACAGCTGTTGCATTGACGTTGGCAGGATACAAGGCTTCTTTCTTTTGCGCACACTTTCAGGTTAATTGTGATTTGTGTTGATGCGCTTTGTCAGAGTTGCTGGTTGAATTCCCTGACCGTCCCAGCTGATACATACTGTTACAGCGGCATCAGGAGGAAGACGGTTCTCAACATGCCTCTGCTGCCCAACCTGGACCTGAAGAACGACCCGGTACAACACACACTTTCTGTGAAAATGCATGAGCATAACAACGTGATGCGTTTTCTATCCAAAGCCTTCTGCCTGCAGCTTCGTCAGCTGACGCTCAGCTACAGAGAAGGTCCAGAGTCACACTCTGCCGGGGTTTCAGCTCCTCTGAACCCTGAAATCATCTGTCAAATATCTATGATGTCACTGTTACACCCGACCACTGAGTCACACGGCCACAATTCTTTTGGAAATCTGACCTCCATGTTGGCCTACAAAATGACATCACAGAACTACAGTATGGCCATCGTGGCTGAGCAGACATGGAAAAGAGCTTCACCTATAGAAACCACCTCATTTATATTTAACTGAGCCATGTGACGTTTCCTCCTCTCCCTCTGCTTCGTGTCCAGGCGGAGCTGACTGAGCTGGTCCAGACATACAAACAGGAAGTGACAGAGGCGGCATGCGAGCTGATCTGTGATTGGGCGCAGAAGATCCTGAAGCGTTCGTTCGACACGGTGGTGGAGATTGCCCGTTACCTGATCCAGGAGCACATCGTCAACCCCCGCTGCAGCCAGGCGGAGCTGGTCACCTCGGCAGCACTCGCAGGTCTGTCAGGGTCTTATGGTCTGTGTTTCCTGCCTCAGCTGTAACCTCGGAGCAGGTAGCACAGCAAAGCAGAGTAGTTGTGGCAGCGTTTGTCGTGTGTCTTCTTGTGCCCATAAAACATCTGTGTTCGTGATGTTTCAGGTGCTTTGCAGTCATTTGCAGTGTTACGTTTTCATGTAAAAGTCAAGTAGTTACTTTCGATGTTCTTCCTCATCTTTGAATCCACTTCCACACAACGTTTTACTGTAGAAGCACGTTGTTTGTCTCTCTGTAGGAGGTCCAGCCAAGCCCCACAAGGTCATCAAGAAAACACCCATCCACTCTAAAGCTGAGGGTGATGGAGCAGCTGATCAGAAGGTGCTCACGTGTTTCTGTGCGATCAGTGATCACATGATCATCTGTCACTACTGCTCACTACGTCCTGTCTGTCCTTAGAAGGACCTCGGAGACTCTTCCTTCTCATCTTCATTGAAACTGCCGTCTGGCGACAAATCAGCTGCAGCAGCCAGACCTTCCTCCCTGGATGCTCCGCCTCCCTCCTCCTCCTCCCCCCTCCGTCCTGCGGTAGGTTGACCCCTCCACCTGTCTGCACCTGTGTTCAGCTGCTTGTTAAAGTGACCTTTTTATTTTAAACTATTTCAGTACCAATAAGCAGATCAATAAGTATCATAAATAACTGTGACTGGTGTGATGCAGGTGGAAGCCTTCATGAAGCAGTTACCCAGAATCCTCCCTCGGAGCTCCATCCCCGATAAGACCCAGCTCACGGTCCGATCCTCTCCACCCTCGTTGGCTCCCAAAGACGCCTCAGGTGTGGGGGGTGCGTCTGGACCCGGAGGCCCAGCTCCTGCCGCCGCCGCCAGCGGTGGTGGGGTGAAGGTCATCGCTATGGCAACACTTCCCCAGCAGCAGGGTGGGCCTGTCCCGGTGATGATCCTGCCTCAGGGCTGTCTGTCATACGAGAGGGAGAAGATCACCCCGCCACCACCGCCTCCCCCCCAGCAGCACGCCCCTGCAGCCCCCACCTCTGTGGTCCAGAAGGCACGTGGGAACGTTAGCAAGCGCCCCCTGGAGGTGATGTCAGGCGGCGCAGTGGGCGTATCCAGTGGCTCAGCTGGTAACGCTCCACCGGTGAAACGGAAACGTGGACGACCAAGAAAACCTCGGCCAGAGGACACCCAGCCTCCTCCCCTTCCTGCGCCTCCCTCCCACCCTCCAATCATCACCTCCCTGTCCGGCGGCGTCATCCAGAAGGCCTCCTCCTCCTCCTCGCAGCAGGTGCTGGAGCTGGTGATCCAGGACCAACCAGGGCTGGTTCTGAGTCCCCTTCCGGCGGTGTCGGACCCGGCTCACCGGCTGATGGAGCACCGAGGGGTAGTGGTGCAGTGTCAGCAGGGCGGGGCCGGTGAGCCGGACCGCCACAGCAGGCCGCTGCTACTGTTCCAGAGTACAGGGAACCCCAGCCAGGTGCTGGCGGCGTCGGGGCGGACCCCAATGGTGGAGGTCATCCAGAAAGCTCCGAGGCCGAGCAATAACAACAGCAGCACCGCTCCTCCACCTGCAGCACACCTCAACACTCCTCCTCCTCTGCCCACGCTGCATGAAGAGCGGGGGGAGGTGGAGATCACGCTGACGCCGGTGGAGCCACACATCATCCCGCCGCTGCCTTCCACCTCTTCTTCTTCTGCTGCTGCTCCTGGCTCCTCCTCCTCCGTCTGCTCCATTGCTGTGGTGAGAAGTGAGCAGGAGGAGGCAGGAGCGAGCAGCAGCACCTCCTCAAACAGAGAGGGACACTAGCTCTTCATCACTGCTCTTCTTCCACATCTTTTTTTTATCAGCCCTCCCCCCTCACTCATCTTTGACCTCACCTGCAACAAAGCCCCGCCCCCCTGCCTCTCCTCTTCCTTATTGGTGGAAATCCCAGATTGGCGACAGCAGAGAGCCAATTAAGGAGGATAAATGAAGCCAAAACACCGACTGTCCTTCCATCTGCTCCCATTGCACTTGTAAACAGACTGGAATCTTATAGAAACCTGTGATTCTATAACTGCATGTCTGTCTGTCTGTCAGCTGTGGCTGAAACCAGAAGAATGACTGCTCAGGCCTGAAATCAGACCATCCTGTCTTCCCTGCTTTCTTCCTCGCCTCCTTGCATCCTTGTGTGCTTCATCTCCAGACTCATTTTCTATGCTGAAGTTTGGTCGCTGTGTCACTTCTGCTACTTCAGATCAGTCGATTTGTAAAAAAAAAACATATAAAAGAATGAAGTGATACGAAGGAAGGAGGGAAGATGGAAGAATAGAGGGAGAGGGGAAGGAGACTTGTATTCGGATAGATACAGTAGGTATACGGGTCAGAGCCTTGTAAAGGTTCTTTGTGCTAAATATGAAAAAATGACCTCTTTAAGAGAGTTTGTATTCGTTTCACCTTCGCTTCATGGAAATGTAGAAGAAAGTGATTCCAGGGTGTCGTGCTGAAAGCTCACGGTTCTTGAAAAGGTTTAGGTAACAGAAAGTCCGGTTGTTGAATGTGACTCGACGCTCCGCTCTGCTGTGGTTTGTTGTGTTTGTATCGTTCTGTGTGTGAGACAGGGAGGGATGACACAACATTTCAAGCCTCAGAAATATTGTGTCAAATGAGCCTCGTTCATAGGAAGTTAAATGATTCCGTCATCCTGGTTGGTCAGCTGTCTAACGAGGACATCGGATGATTTTGTCTGAGACTCTTTTCATTATATTTCACTGAGTTTGTTAATGAAATTGTTTAAAACTGAGACACCCCATGTCTGGTCCGAGTCTGTGGTGGGAGGCAGACATGTTTGTCTGTAGTTCAAAGGTCTGTTTTCCTGCCGTATGAAATCTTTCCTTACTAGTGCAGGTGCCCAAAGCCAGTTCCAGCTCTAGATAAAGTTCGTTAACGTTCTCTCAGCTGTGCTCAGCCAAAGACTCACTGTTGGAGGAAGAAGCTGTAGGAGACTCTGACCTTTGAGAGCTCACAGAATGTCTTTCTATCAAAGCCTTCATGTATGTATCGGGATGTTAGAAAGTCCTGGAGCACCTAAAGGAAGCCAAACTTCTCAAACGTAAAACCCGTAAAAGAGTTAAAACTGGAGAAACGTTTACTTCACTGAGGAACTATTCGATCAAAGAATCAGTCAACAAGATTATGAGCAGAAAGCGTATCGACTGTGTTAACAGTCGCTTCTACAGACTCGGCCCTGCCGACCACACTGACATGTGACGGTGTTTGATTTGTTTGTCATCCACCCGTTTACCTCTGAACTGTTTCCCCCCCTGAGTTCTCTGCATGCCAACCCTGTGAGACGCACCAGTTGTCTCCAGGCTCCAGCAGAGCTCGCTGGGACACAAATGTACAAGTGTGTCCTTTCAAAAAGAGCACAAAGAGCAAAGCACAAAGTTACCGGCCACGTAGCGTGAAAACCATGTTTAAATGCAGTAAAGAAAGATGTATTAATGAGGGATATTTGCATATAAAGCTTCTGTAGCGCTGAAGTTTAGTCTGCACGATGAGCCAGTTTAGCTGCTTGTTGCCATGCGCCCTTTGCACTAACTAACCCTCCGACCGCCTCTGGATGCACTGTTGGGATCAGCAATGTGACAAAATCTAACACACCCTTTTGTTTGTCTAATTCCTGTCACTGACTTTTCCGTCCACTCGTCCTCGTCTTGACGTAACAGTAGCGTTCGCTCGGAGACGCTCGCTGTTCACTGAGAGGCAGCGTTTGGTTTTCTAGATGAGCTGCTCAGCTAAGCAGCCTCCTCCTCCTCCTGTGTATTTCCAACAGTTGTGTTGCTGCAGGAAGGAGCATCGATACAATGGAAACACAATGAATTTAAGTGAAACTGGGAAAGAAGCTGCATCACTTAATGAACGATAATTCAAACCTGTGTGAACCACGAATATTTTGGAGACCAGGAGAATATTTCTTCCCGATTCAAACCTTCAAAATAAAAGGCCCTTGTGTTCACCATCTGGGTTTTGGACTAAACAAGACAGACTTAAGCAGACGTTTGAGAGCTTTTATAAACCAATTTATTAACAAGTGAAGAAAATAATAGATGAGGAAAATAATCATTTGCTGCAGCCAACTTTTATGTTGTACCAGCAAAAAGCCCAAGCAGTAAGAGTAACACCGTCACAGGCTTCTGAAAATAAAATAAGGCTTCCTGTGTGAGTACAGCTGTGTGTGTTTCCCTCTGTCCTGTGACGAGAGCTTCAGGGTAAAGGGACGCAACACGTTGTGACGATGCTTTACGATATCTGTTGCATGATGGGAAAGTGAGCCTAAGCACTTGTCCTTTGCCATGGAGTGAGTGCAGCCTAGCTTAGACGCTTCCTGCTACAGCACTTCATCGTTTATGATTAGCAGGAGCTAATGATGCTAACATGTCAAGACCTGACGTGTGACACTTTCCACCTGCTGGCAAAATGTCTGGGCCTCCCTCTAACCGCCGAGCCTCGGCCCGTTACAGACAGAACGGAAACATGAAACGTTGCACTGTTAAAAAGATAAAGCAAGAGAAAGTCCTTGTATGTTATGAATCTATTGTTATATACACTGACAAGTATTTATGAGTGACGTGACGTGCTTTATGACTGACTGAGCAGCCCCAGATTTATTTTTTATCACAAACCTTTGGCCAGAATAATAATCCTTGTTTAAGTGGCTCAGTAAGGGAAACATATTCTGTTGCAGTAACTGGAGGAATCCGGAGAGACCAAACCAGACGCACAGATTAAAGCAACGTTTCACTTGATGGGCGACCTGTGAAGGCATCAGTGCTTCAAAGGAACTCGTTCATACAACAAGCCGAAAGGCAAAAGCATGGCTGTGGACTCGAGTCATCAAAGCTTGGCTTGGACTTGATGTCCTCCCCAAGCTTGCTGGTCTTGAGTCTTGTGTTACACCTGTTAGTGTCAAATAAACGAGAGCAACTCCGTGAGTTCCAGGAAGCAGGTGCGATGTGTCCCAGGCCTGACATCAAAGTGAAATGTTGCTCTTAGCGTCTGTTGATGTAAAAGGTTCAGAGTGAAACCTGAGGTGACGCTGCAGCTTCGCTCCCTCTGCAGGACCTGCTGGGCTAAACTGGAAGTATGAAATACATTTGGAAAAGATGTGAAAGTGATCTAAAAGGAGCTTCGGGCTTCAGTGAAGGAAGAGAGGGAGCCTCAGTTTGGACCACTAACTGGGCCAACTGCACAATGTTTCCAGTGGACACTGGTTTGGAAAGGGACGCGAGGTCCAGCAGCTTTGTGGAAATCTGCATCCGATGGTTCAAAGGAAGTCAAAGACGGGACTTTTTCAGAACAAGTCGGTGACGGCAGGAAAACCCAGTTTGGCCCAGTTTGGAGCTGCATCAGGAGCCTGGCGGTTAATCTTTCACTGTGGAGCCGTGTTGCTCAAAAAACTAAACCATAAACGGGTCAGATAATCAAAGATTAAAGGATCGGGATTCGGGTAGCGGTGCGTTGACCTCGAAAGATCAGACTCGATGACACAACGTCCTCTGATGTCACTTCCTGTCTGTGGTGTTTAAAGGTGCTACATCCACCATTTTTAACTTCCACACATTGTTGCTAATTTAATTGTAGCACTTTCATCTGATTTCTATGATTTTAAAAATGAACATCAATATGATTTATTGAAGTTAAAACGACCTCAGATCAGTTTTAAGTTGTTAGTTCACTTTCAGCTCAGAACGAGACTCGCAGGAAGTTCACGACGATTCCTGAATCAAACAAGAGGCTTCTGTTCTGACTGGTGGGGGGGGCACAGACACTGTGGGTCAGTCAAGAGTCACAGCTTCACTTATTGACTGTGACGACTCTCGCTGTCATGTGACCTGAATGACTCACCGAAGATCAGATTCACAGAAGGAAAAAGATTCTTTAGGTGAACAGAAACAGAAATTTGATTCATTATCACTAGATGTTAGTGGGCAGAAAACTGGAAAAACTGCTTGAACTTTATTTATTCTGAAGGAAAACTTAGCGTAACGCAGGTGAAGTCTGGTGGTTTGAAGGTGAATCGACGGACGACGTGACGAGATGACGAGGCGTTTGTGTGACCGAGCTGATCGTAGTCAAACACTGCAGTTATTGTGATGGTGGTGATGGTGAACTTCCACTCTAAACTGAAAGTAGCCTTGTTTCCTGTCAGAGACCCACTCACAGTTTTTATAGTTTAGTCTCCTGAATTCTATCCTTCATGTTTCCAGCTGATTTTAAGACGTTTGATGCTGAAAGTTTGAGTTTTTCATTTCTTTTTGCCCTGAGTGAAGCCTTCTAGGCGCTGCTACCTCTCAGGCTCAGGAACTCTGGGTAACGAAGTCCTCACCAGAGTGGGATTCTGACATCAAACAGCAACATGTAGTTTTCTGTTCACCCACAAATGAGAACTGCAGTCAAGTTGTTTTTAATAAGTCTGATCAGAGTTTCTCTTATTATATTAATTTGTCTTTTATGTCGTTGATGTCTGTCTTTGCGATTGCAGTTGTACAGCTTGTTGATGTGCAGATTTTATTATTGTTGCTATGAAGATCTTTTCAGAATATCTTTGCTTTTTGGAAGACGCTGCCAGCTTCCTGCATGGTTTTCCTGTGACTGTCTGTCTGTTTTTGTGTATTATTAAGTGTAAAAGTTAGTTTTTCTCCCTGTAACCTGCTGGCTTTGTGTTTGTTTTGCACTTTGTGGTAAAGTCGGGGGGTGAAGGGCACCTTTACTTTACCTGCAGGCCTCCATCTGTTTGTTGTCCTGTAGCCTGTTTAGTTTCAGAGAAGCAGAGCGGTGACAGAGGACAGAAACCAGGACATCAATGTGAATCTATTTTCCTACGCTGACTGGAATAAAGGAAGTGACCATCGCTGGCAGAAAACACAGCGTCCCGTCAGTTTCTCACACTGCTTTCATTTCTCTTCCTTTCCTTGTCCTCTTTTCCTTCTTTCTTTTCATTTACTGTATTTCCTTATTTTCTCTGTCCGTCACCGGGTGGCGCTCTAACACAGCCTCTCAGTCAGCCTTCCTGAAGCAGAAACTGGTGCTCCACTGTTTTATATTTCTAATTTGAATGTAAATATACAGGTAGAGGTTATGTATCATTATTTACATGATATATAACAAATACAGAGGTAGATGTAATATTGTGATATTAGACTTTCATGACATTTTCATTGGTTGAAGGGCTTCACAAAAACAAGACATGTAGAATTCAGTTGGGGTCTATTTATAATAATTATATATACTCTTCTTCACACGGTCCAGACCGACGCTTTATGAGCAGCACCAGGAGAGTGCCAAGAACCAGATCCAGAACCAGAACCAGGCTCTGGGTGGGCGGACGGACATCTGCCTCGACCGGTTGGGTAGAGAGAGAGAGAGAGAGAGAGAGAGAGACAGATCCAGACTCCACAGATCCAGACCCTACAGATCCAGACTCTACAGATCCAGACACCACAGATCCAGACTACACAGATCCAGACCCTACAGATCCAGACTCCACAGATCCAGACTCTACAGATCCAGACCCTACAGATCCAGACTACACAGATCCAGACTCCACAGATCCAGACTCTATAGATCCAGACTCCACAGATCCAGACCCTACAGATCCAGACTCTACAGATCCAGACACCACAGATCCAGACTACACAGATCCAGACTCCACAGATCCAGACTCTACAGAT
>JAVQJF010118997.1:0-10132 GCA_036023855.1 Gadopsis marmoratus
CAGTTATTCATTATACTGTAGTGCCTTTTTGAAAAACACAAATAATGATCTATTTTCCTTCATTTCCATCATGGAGGCAGCAGACGGGTAGAGGTGAACGCCTGACTTTCACATAACAATAAGTGCATAATTAACCTTGAGGGAGGAGATTCTCAAACCCCCCCATACCACTACACCACCCCCACCTCCTCCTCCCAGAGGCCCACGCTGCACCAAAGCTGGCTGAAGTCTCTGAGCAAATACCTAGCATTAAAAAACAAATATGAATTTACATGTATGAAACTTTACATTAGCATAATCTGCCAACTCCCCTTCCCCGTGAACACTCCGAGGCTCTGTGCACGGTGCTTTTTTTTTTTTAAAAGCTTTGCTCCACATAATCAATGTTGTAATTAAAGAAAAGAAGGGGGAAAAAGGAGGAAAAAAAATCGCCTCTGTGTTTTCAGGGCCGCGATCACAGCAGTGCAACCAATTCTAATCAGAGTTAATGGGAGAAAATTACGCCTGATCCCCCCTCTGTCTTATCCCGCCATTATGCGCTGGCGTGGAGATGTACAGCCCCAAACGCACGATTAAGGGTAGAGAGCCAAGTCAATTCAAACAATCACCCACTTCCATTTTAACTGATGGGCTTTCCAAACAGGCCGCGAGCAGAAACGGCCGCGCCACGCAAAACGTGACACGCTGCAATTTGTGTGTGTGTTTTTTTCTTTTTTCTTTGACGTTTGGCTGAATCTTCAGACGCCATATTGTTAACATTTTTATAGCCCCGTTCACGACAGCGCAGCGCAGCATCAGAGCAATTTGTGTAAATATGAATTACCTTGGTGATGTGGCCCAGTGGAACACAGCACATACTGTGTGTGTGTGTGTGTGTGTGTGTGTGTGTTTTTGACTGCCTTGGATTCTGGTCATGGAAAACCTACACAAATCGCATACTGCTGAAGAATGAATGACTAAATGGAGCATACGAGAGAGGAAAACACACACACTGTCTTATACAGTCAATCAAATCTTGACATTATTATCTTTTGTTTGCATTTTGACAATTTTTTGGGTTTTTTTTGCATTGTAGTGCTATGGGATAACTTTGTTGCGATATGGCGCTATATAAATAAAATTGTATTGAATATTGTTTATTGCTGCATATGCACTTTCTCATGTTTACATCTGGCGTGTTTTGCCTGTTCTTCTTTAGTGATACAGTTTGATTTAAATTGTTGTTGGTTTGAACGGTTTTTGTGCGGCTGAGCAGCTGCAGGTGGCCACTGAGTCTATATGAAGGGATAATCGAACCGGTTTACCACTCAAGAATGGAAGAGAAATGTGTTGCTGCTGTTGTCAAGCACCCAAATATTATCACTACATTTGGGCAGTTGCAGAGGTGTTACACGGTGACGGCTTGCAGCTTCCTCTTGTTAAGCCACTGCAGCTAAACTGCAAGTCACTGTACTGCAGCTGGCGTGCAGCTCCTCAGAAGTGCGACTACGGCAGCTATGGCGATACCATGCGATTGTGTTTTCTACTGCATGTTTCCGACGCCGCTGCAGTGGAGGAAACATCAAGCAATGCTCAGGTTACATGGCAACGGCCGCGTGACAATAGACTCCTGTTCAGCAGTGAGACGAGGCAAAAGCTTCCCATCATCTCTCTGCATGTTTTACAAAGGGTGAATAAAAGAACGCAACCACGGCGGAGATACAATTAGTCGATCTGCAACTTATTAGCTGATTAGTTATTCATCCGTTCCAGCTTTTTGTTTGTGAGGATTTGCTGCTCTTCTTTCTCTTATTTGACAGTAAATACTTTGGGGGGGGTTTTGGACCGTTTGCAGGCAAAACAAGCAGATTTGAAGCTGGTATCTTGGCCTTTTTTTAGCCATTTTCTGAGACCACATGATTACTCTGTGAATCCAGAAAAGAACTGTCACATCAGTTGATTACGGCACCATGGTTATAATAGTCGGAGACCTAAACCGTGATCATCACGGGGCGGCTGTGACTCAGGGAGGTAGAGCGGGTCGTCCACCAATCAAACTAACTGGCGGTTCGACATCTCCGTCTCCGTCCGTCCTCACTAAAACGCCATCCTTGACGTTTCAAACTAAACCGGGGTCAGCAGCGTTTTAAAAAAGGTCTCCGTTTTAGGGGTATACGAGAGCTGCCGGAGGACGTGTGGAAGCCGGGCGTCAACGTAGCATGCACCTAAAGCAGCCCCCTTGTATTTTTTTCACGCCACGGTGCAGTTTGTCCACGTGAATGCAGTCCAGAACTACCACACACACACACACACACACACACACAGAGCAGAGGACAGGTCTATCTCAGAGCATCATCTCCAGCAGGCTCTGGCAGGAAGCGGCGCGGTGAATTCATTATGCAAACGATCTCTGTCGGGATCTGTTCAGCGAGCAGCTAGAGTTGCCTCTGCATGTCAGGATGGCCTGTTTTTGAATCCCGTCTTAATACATATTTTTACTCCTTGGCCTTTTAATTCAGTGTGAGAGTTGCTCTTCTAATATTTCATTATTGTTATCACTCATTCAATATTTATTTTAATGTCTCTTATGTGTGTGTAATGTGTGTCTTTATTGTGCTTTATGGCACTTTGGTCGACTGCTGCCGTTTTTAAAATGATGCTTTATGAATCAACTTGACCGCACTTGTGACGCCGCTTTAAAAACACTGGGCTGTACATGGATGAGTTAATGAACATCTCCTGCAGACACACATGCACAGAGAGACTCACCGTAGCAGCTCGACTCTGTCTGAACAAGCTTCGCTCTCTGAGCGTCGACCCCGAGGCTTCATTTACAGCCAAAATACCATAAACATGTATAGTAGGTTGAATTACGTTCCCACTGTCTGAATTCAACCTATATACAATCTTTATGATAAATACACGTGACACGAGTTTCCGCGTATGCATTAAGAGTCATTTCCAGCTAATATTTGGGACGTCGTTATAGGTGGGGGAAAAAAATATCATCAAACTTTAACCTGTTAAATTGCCCTTCAAATGGCTTTCTAATTTAAAAAAGAAAAGAAAAGAAAAAAAGCGCAAATTATGCATGAGAAGTGCTTGCAGCGCTGCAGACTCATTTGCCCAAAAGCTTCTGCTGAATGCGTCTGAGGGAGGACGGTGTGTGGGCGAGTTTCACGAGTGAGTCAGCGAGTTTGACGAGGGATTTAGGTGGGTTTGTTTTATGTGGTTTGTCCAATTAATTGTTTAAAATCAATCTGTATTCAAGTTTAGCACGGTTTTCTCTCCGAGCTGGGGGAAGAATTCTGGGAAGATGGTTAGTGAAAGGGAGGGCGGCCTGCAGATTTATCCAAGAAAGTTTGGACGTGAGCCTCAGGAGGGATTTTTCTTTTTGAAAACCGCTGTGCTACTTCTTTATGTAGAGCAGCTTAACAGAAATGGCGTCACGGATCATAGTGAAACCATCTGAAGATGTCAGGGTGGGGAAAAAAAAATCACAGTCTCCCGGTTTAAAATCTCCTCTCTAATTGATCTTTTATTTCCTCCTGTCACAGTGACGCTTTGCATCACTGTTTCAAATGTGCTAAATACAAAGGTGGCATTATGGTATTGTCATTTTTTGTATTTGGTTATTCATTAAGCTAATTTATCAAATACCTGTTTCACATCCTGAGCTTTCCTTAAAGGGATTTCTGCCTCCATCTGTGGCGCTCGCGGCTTTTAAAGAATGTTAACATACAGCATCTTCCCTGGAATCGTGTCATTACTTCATTACTCTTGAAAAGCCACAGATCCCACAGCGACAACAGGCGTCATGGGGACGGTTTCTTCAGCGGAATGTTTGTCTGCATGTTCAGACGGCACTAAAAGATGAGTGGGAACATGGCTTGTTTTTGGGTGGTTTTGTGATATGGATGAACTGAGCCTTTAAAAGAAAAGCACTTTGCTAGACTCATCAACACTCCGCATCCAAATAAGGGACATCTCTTCAGCTTTACGCACCCAAAACACCCTTGAAATCCTCCGAAAAGTGGGATTTTGAACATCAACAATTCAGTGACAGACTGTGTGAAATGATCTGAAGCTTTAGAGCAGCTACTAATGGACCCTGCGTAGTGCATTTAAAATATATATATAGCTCTGAGACGAGCTCCTCTGGCTGTTGGAAAGCACTACATTGGTTTCAGGGAGCACACAATGCTTATTTATCAGTATTTTTTACAAGTTATATAAATTTTTATATGATTTTCAGTCGTATGTGTACATCCTCACATCCAAACTCGAAAATAAATACAATAAACAAAAATATTTGACTCATAATGATGAAAACAGGAGTAAACCGTCCCGTAGCAGCTCTAAATAATCAAGCTAGGCTATACAAACTTATGTTTTCAAGGTTAGAATTCAGATATAGTCCTTGAAAAATGCAACGTACGATCAGTCATGTAAACCAAAAATCTTCTAATATTTGAAACAAACGATGCCGTCGCCATATAAACTATTTAGATGTGAAGAGAAAGTGCTTCGAGAGTCTGGTTATTTTTGGTTTAGGCACCTTGAAAGTGCTTGAATTTTACTCCAATGTACTCACCAAAGCACCCTGCATAATGTCATTTTCGCACTTCACCAAACAGTCAATTGATTAGTGTAAAAAAAAAAAATTTATATATTGGAAAGCAACTAAATGAATGTTTTCCATTGATCGAACCGGCTCCTTATCAGAGACAGTGGACACTTGGCCGTTACAGGCTGGATAGAACATCAGCAGTTAAATGTCTCGCCTCAAACTTTCTGGCCAGTTTGGTGACGCACGTTGATTTTATCTGCTAACAACTCACAGCCGCTCTTTAAACATGCGACCTTTCTTCGTTCCACTCGCGGACGGGCGACATGCGTCCTTTTCTTCTCTCCCGATAGAGGACGCGGGTTTGCTGTGCTGCACACCAGAGGACGCCGGTTTATCGACAAGCATCACATTTGGCCGCTGAGCTGCGGCACTTGTTATCATTGGAGTGCAGCTTGGTGCTTCTGCGATCGCTCGGCCAAGACACACTCACTCAGCTAGAGGGGGAGTCACATGCGAGAGGGGACAAAGGCTGTGAGGTCACTCCCTAAGTAGAGGTGAAAAGAGGAAGAGGGGGAGGAGGAGGAGGAGGAAGCACACTTGAACATGCAGCTCTGAGGCCCTAACGTTGACACAGTGTTGAGTTCATGTTAGCCACTAGCAGGCGAGTTAGTAAGTCAGAGGCACGGTTAGCGCCGCTTACCTTTTCTTAGGTAAATGTTATCTGAGAAACAGAAAACAAACAAAAGGGGAACAAATAAAACAGGTAGCTGTAACACAGGTGAAGCACTCAACAATGCACACTGCCGCTTTACTGTGCTCACATTTCTGCTGACTAAACAACACACACACACGGAAAATGTGCACGACATGATGCAAAGCCTTGAAACGAAGTGCTTGTGTTACGTCACATATTCACAAATTGACAGTATCTTGCAGAAGCCTCTTTAGGGAGAATGAAACCGCCTTCGTTACATGATTTATGCTTCAGTTTGCGTCATTAAAAACGTGCAGCGCTGTCAGCTGTCCATCATTATTACAAGAAAAGAAAAAAAGACATTTGAAATATGAGCTTTCTGAGAGGAAGACACATGGTTAATAGCAGCGGAGCTCAGTTGTCAGTTAGAACTTTAAAATACGACAGTTTCTTAACGAACTTCGGCCCCTGTTGCTTTTCTCACTTCATGATCAAACACAAGCACGAGGGACAGGACAAAGTACAATATCTCAAAAATAAGAGTCATAAAGTTATTTTACAGGCTTCTTTTTTCTGTTTTAGTGTTGTTGGGATGATGCAAATATTACACAACCATGCTTATTTCAATTTACTGAGCGCTTTGACATGTTTTTGTACAGGGTGTAAACTAAAAATTAAATAGAAAAAAGTTCATATACTACCAACTAACTTCACCGAATATGTTTTTTAAAGAACAACATGATGCTGCCTGGGTTCCGGTCGCTGTCAGCGTTTTGTGAGCGCCGTGTTTGAGGCCGGAGCGTGCTCGGGTGGCTGTTTATGCCTTCGCTAATTTGGGGTGCAACGCTTACATGTTTTCTCTTGTTCATTTGCAACCTGCCTCCCGACAGACGCTGGATCAACCAACTAACGGCAAATATCTGGTCGTTTGCTGTGCAGAAGATAAACTAGTTTTTTTTTTTTTCGTTGAGAAAACACAAAGCAAAGCCTTGTTATCTCCGCTGAACGTATTTAAGACGTCGCACCTGCACAAATTATTTTCCTGACTGAATGCTTTGTTTGACTTTTGGTAGTATGCTGAGGCATTTCAATTCTGCGCTTTCTTTCAGACCTGAAATGAGCAGTCGGTCATTCAGTTGGTGACTTGTGAGAGGAAAGAGCTCCTCCGCTGCAGCGTTGCATGCGTCGTGTCCCGTCCTCTACACGTTTATTCAGAAGACGTCACCTTAGATGTTTGACCTAAATGCACACTCACATGTGAACAACTCCCAGCTTTCACCTTTCAAAGAATGCTTTAAATAAATTGAGTGGAAAGACAGGTTTTCCTCAAAGTGCCCAACTGCCATTCATCCGACGCCCACACGTCACACGTCAGCCGGGTTAAAGGCGGGTTGCCTCTTTTCCAAAATCGGCCATCTCTTAGTCTCCCTTAAGAGCATCTTCTACACCTGAGCTCAACCTTTCCAAAATAAAAGCGTCATCCTTAACCAGTACGGCAGCCATTCGTCCCACTGTCCCTCTCGCAGTATCACAACTTTGCCAAAGCTTTTAAAGCGCAGACATTTCCACCTCTCTCTTATTTTCCCCGACACTTCCCCGCTGATGGATGGCACGTGCCTCCGTTGTTGTGGAGACGACCTGGATATGTTTCCACCTGACTCGGGTGTCCTCCTCGCCCTCACACTGGCTCCATATGTCCTTTTCACTCAGCGCCGGCCTTTTCACCAACTTCCTCTTTTGCCGTTTGTGGCAGCAGATGGTTTATAAAGTGTCTGTCTGCATTCACAAGCTGCTTTATTCACGTCTCAGTGGTTTATCTATCAAGCTCGCCTTTTTGTGCTAATATGTAATATTGCTTTAAAAAAGTGTCCTTTCATGTCAGAGATTCCAACGTTTTCAATCGGATTTACTTATTACTTTTAAATATAATGTGCGATATTACTTTTTCTATGTTAATTAATTTTACTCTATTATTCATACTTTTATTGTTATTAAAACTCGGCACAGGGGGTTAGCATTTTTACTCCTGACATTTATTCCTCTGTTGTTTTTATTCTTATGTTGCTGCCATGTTTGAAACTCTGCCACAGGAATTTCCTTCAGGATAATAACGTTGTTTCTTATCATCTTTACATACCGTATTTTCATTTTTTACTTCTTTTTTTTTTTTTATGTTTTTCCTTTAAAAAAAATTGTTTTAATGACGTAGAGATTACAGTCCCTGGTCGAGTCCAGCCGAGGACCAAAGTCAGATTTGTTTTATTTATATAGCCCAAAATCCCCCTCAAAAGGCTTGACAGTATGTACTATAATGAGGCTTTAATACAGTATAATAAATGTCTGTACCCTGATTTTGCAGCGAAATCTGTTGATTGTATCACGATAAAGAAAAGCTCGGCGTATCGCGATAACTTGGTAGCATTAGTTAATATTTTATGATTGTATTGATCGATGATGAGAAAGTAAAACTGATCACAAAACGTTGTGTGTTTAAACAACAGTACCCGTTTTCTGATTGTATGCATGACAACAGTAAAGCTGCTGTCGTGAGTGTAAGACCACTGTGCCTGTATCAAGGGGTTTCGTCCTACCTTCGGGGGGCATGAGGGTCTTGTTGTTCTGGGTGCACCAGCCCACCGGGTGCAGATCGGCCGTCATGACGTCGCACCAGAAGTCGGCCTTGCGGTCCTCGCCGTAGCCGCTGAAGCGCAGCAGCAGCAGCTGGCCACACGTGGTGATGATGGTGGCCACCCAGTACGTGTCCGGGCTGCTCTTATTGGCCACTTCCAGCTTCATGCCAGGCTGGAAGCTGCTCTGCAGGCTGACCTCCACCTGAGAGGGACACAACAGAACATTAATGCAACATTCTGTCTTTATTTTTTGTGGCTCTTAGATGTGTCGTTTTTTTCCCCGGCCGGTTATAACAACGTTTATTTGAAGGTGAAACTGAAAACTGAAAGCAGGTGCACCCAGAATGTCAGTCGTTGTCACTGAATCCATAGAAACCCAAGAACGTTTGCTTTTGTTTTCCCTCTTAAATAAGTTCTGTAACGTTGTGGTTTGACTGGATGATTGTCTGACCGCTCAGACCGTCAGGACAATCGTTTATCCGTTGGTGCTACGTCCACATGCAGATCTCTCTGGAATCGAATTTGGTAAGAAAATGTTAATAAGAAGCAGTGATGGCCAAACTATGGAAAGTTGTCTCAAAAAACACAACCTTTAGTTTAAAGCCCTTGAAAGCCTTGTTTCAAATCTTAATTTTTTTTTTGATAAAATTACAAAAAAGACAACACATTTATGAAGAGTTAAACAGTAAAGTTAAACTTCATCAGGACTGAGTGGGTGTGGGTTTTTTTTTATTCGGAAGTGATTGACAGCGTCCTGGCACAGACGCAAACAACTGTCCCATTGGTGCACAGAAGGAGCTGACAGCACTTTTATTTCCCAACTGAGCCTCGTCCAAACCCCAAGCACAAATATAGAAAATCTTTCATGAAAGGGCTGATTGAGGAAATGGATTTTCTGGGCCGTTCGATTCTGCGCTGCTTTAATGTGGGAACTGAAAAGTGGTGGCTCAATATGTAGCAATGAGTTTGACCATACACTCTGTTGATGACTGTTTGTGCTCTCAGAATATAATTTACCTTCTACGAAACAGACGTAAAGATGAAAGGGGAAGTCCGCTAGTTATAAAAAGGTCCGTTTACAGGAAGTATTTCAGGAGCCTGTAAAAACAGGTGTTTTACAGTCATCTGTGGCTCTGGAGGAGATTTGCAAAGCCTGATAAAATGACACTCATAATGTCATCGGGGTCACTTAGTCGCGAGCGTGAGATTTCAAAGTAAAAGCAGAGAAAGTGTTAGAAAGTGAGGGCGACATCTCAGCCGGGCAGCTCAGTTCATCAGCCTTATAGAAATGCAGCACCAACCTGCTTCTGCTAAACTACAATAGTTAGACAATCGTTGAAAGTAAATGAGTCACATCAGTGCAAGTTAATTAATGTTGCATTATTAGTCGATCAGAAAACAACATTTATGATAATTGCTTAATTATACAAGTAATTTAACGCCTGACTCTCAAATGTAAGTATTTTTGCTGTTTTATATAATTGTGAACGTAATTGTGAATCTTTTGGGGTGGGGGGGTTTGGGATGTTGGAACCATTCCGGAGACGTCGTTTTGGGAAATTATAATCTTTTTTCCCCCCCAACGTGTTTTTTTTTTTTTGACATTTAATGGAATGACCCATGAGCCAATTAATTCAAGAAAATAATGAAGAGATTAACTGATCATTTAAAAAGTCTCACGTCACAATACTTTGATGGTTCAGTACATCGCAGGTGGGCGATTTTAACCAGCGATATTTCCCAATTAAAGTTAAGCGTTGATGGAAAAACAGGTACAGGTGAGGTTTAGTTGAGAACCAAGTGTACTTAATGAACCCAAAACCCCTGCGTCAAAGAGCAGCCTTTCAGTCAGTGAACGCAGCACAGCGCAGTGCGTTTCCACCATAGCCACAGGCCGCTGCACAATCCTTGAGAACGCTACAAGCCCAGCAGGATGTTCACATTCAACGCTCGCACAAAAACGCACACACTCGCGAGTGAATGGAAAAAGCCAACATCTTAGAAATAAACACAATACCAGCGGCCCCGTGACTTCCTGCTACAACAATGCAAACGTGCTGTATCACTCTGGCTGACTTATGTAAGAGGGCTACGGGCAGCAAACACGGCCTGTGTGTGTGTGTGTGTGTGTGTGTGTGTGTGTGTGTGCAGGCCCAAGAGAAATCACTGTTTCAATTTGTCCAGGCAGAGAGAGAGAGAGAGAGAGAGAGAGAGAGAGAGAGAGAGAGAGAGAGAGAGAGAGAGAGAGAGAGAGAGAGA
>JAVQJF010119037.1:0-24553 GCA_036023855.1 Gadopsis marmoratus
TGTGTGTGTGTGTGTGTGTGTGTGTGTGTGTGTGAACCCAATGCGAGACAGGCACATGAGCTGTATGTGCTCAACAGTATACATAATGAGAGGCCTGTGTTCCGACAGAGACTGGAAATACACGGGGTGCTCACTCAAAACAAAAATATGTATTTAACGCACTTCTGAAGAATTTAGTCCCATTTCAGTAATGAGGAGAAGTTTCCCCTGGTAGCAGTGGTGCATATTGTCATTTATGTAATAATAGCATTATATAGTAATCTATGGCCTTCTATCTTTGTGCAGATGTGGTGTACAGAGTGGTCACAGCTGCATGTTTTGAAGGTCTCACAATTCTGAGACAATAAAAGCGTTTCGCCAGTTGAACACCTTTAATGTGAAGCAGCAGCAGCAGTAGGAAATGCTAGGTATTAGCAGCAACTCAATATAGCTCTGATACAACAGCAGGAGCGTGAACAGTAAACAGTGAGGCTGATATAAACGAGATAGAATTACAGTAACGCCGGGCTACATGCTGCATCGGTTCCTGCCAATCCCTTGTGCGTGTGAGGGCAATATGAGAGAATACTGCATATGGACACCCTTTCATCAAACTGACAGGTCGAACGTTTGACCCGAGGTCATCCAATCAGAGTCATAGCCGGATGTCCTGCCCCCAACCAATCAAATCGCGTCATTCATCAAAGGAAGTCCCACACCTCAGAAGCCGCACACTGACAGTCCAGCAAACGACAGAGTTAGGGAAGACTGCACGTCAAAACACATATGCTCGTTCGTTTAATGCAACGTAGATTAGAGTGAAACGTGTTTCTTATGAGAGCACGACGATATTAAATAGGGCCTTAAATCCCTCACGAAACCCACTGAAGACTGAGGACTGAGGGCCGGCGACGCGAGGTGGCCAGCGGTAATACCATTCTACTTCGCCCGTATTTCCAGGAAAAACAGACTTAAACAGCAATAATTATCTTTTAAAAAAGTTCTGGAAGAGCCCCATGCGAAACAATTGGTCTTTACAACCCTAGAGACTGCGAGGGGTCTTGGGGCTATGTGTTCAAGTACAAAATACAAATCAAAAGAAACCAACGGCTGCCTGGAAGCTTGGGAAACCTGGTTGGTTAAGGAAATTATTAACATTTGCAAAACAGCTGGTATGGTGCTTTTTAAGTTAATGTACAGGAGCTACTGCAGAGTCTGCTTTTACAGTGGCAAAGTGGAAAAACAAGGGAATGGACACAGGCCGGCAGAGGGTAGATGAGACCAGGGGTTGCCTTCGGTCAGCTAATCCCCATGTCAGATAAGGGTCTGCCAACACACTCCCGTATAGCAGGCCAACACACACCCACACATACAGGAATAATGAGGGGAAGCATGGACTGTAAACAATGTGCTTTCACATGATACCCACGCAAATAGGCACACACAGAATACATCAGCTCGCAGTCCGACACATGATCTGCGCACCACTGCTCTAATGTTATGTTTATTCTCTCTCTCTCTCTCTCTCTCTCTCTCGCACACAAACAGGAGTAGAAGGTCAGGGGGTCAGCGCTGCCTGCCCTGGCACAGAGGAGGACTACAGATGTGAAAGTAGGGAGAGCGCGCTCTGAGGACCAGCTGGAGCCCGTCCAACCCGGACATGGGTCAGGGGCGCGACTGGGAGGACACAAGCGGCATTTGGAGCGTCCTCTCAGGTCCTCGGCCAGTTTGTCAGCCGCGTCAAGTCACCCTGGGCCTCCATCCAGCCGAGCCTTCGGTGACTGCTCCGTAGGCCAATGTGATTATTATTGACTGTTTCGTTTTCACACCTTCGTAAAATGTAGTCATACTCTTAGTCGTCTGACAAAAGTGTTTTACACAGCGGATGCAGAGAGGTATTTTAACTCTACACTCTTTGCGGCACGTTCAGTTTTCATCTCGTGAAGCCGTCTTGCGTTTTTTGGAAAGACTGGTATCATGGGCAAACACGCGTGGTGCTCTGTTAATAAACGTGACCAGATAACAACACACAATAGCTAATCTGCATGCTTAAATGCGTGCCAAGGGTTGCACAATATACACTGTGTGCTATTCTGAGGTTAATAAAACAGTACAGTAGTCCGTCATTACAGCCATCTGCCGCAGCGCCTTTCATTTGGACATAATTGTCAACAATTGAATGAATTAACATTTTTCTTATCATCAAAATACACACGCTCCACATGTCAACGTCAAAGTGAAAGTTACCGAAAAACGATTTGGCTGTAAATAATGACAAACCTGACAAACAACTGTTTCGCTGCAGGAAGTTGTTCCAGTTATACAGGACTGCTGGCAGCTTATTGCTCCACTCAGTGTCATCTTGCATTAAACAAAGTCAAAGAGCTGTTGTCGGGCACAGCAGCGAACACTCACAGGAGACAGTTTAGACAGAGCTGTACAAACAGCGAGCTGGCTGGGTGAAAAATGAACTTAAAGTGCCTTTCTGTATATCTCCATGTACAGTATTGCGCAAACACAGAGCATCTAATGCAACCGTGTGCTCTTCACGGCGTAAAAGCTGTAAAACTGTAAAAGCTCGAGTGATAACATTTGAACTGAGTATAGCTGCACGTATTGTGTTCATCAACATGAACGTGTGTGGATTTTAGGTGTGCCTCTGCTGGCGTGAACGCGTGTTTGGACAGGTGTGCATGTCGGTTGTACGAGCCGCCGTGCGAGCGTGTGCGCAACGTTTGCATGCAGCCTCCCTGGATTTTCCGTGCCCAGTGTAGACGGGCCGAAGCTGCAGCGGGGCGGTAGTGTACGCTAATCACAGAGCGATTGCCTCACACTTTGCCGATTGAGTTTCCTTCCATCCGGGACAGCTATGCTGAAAGAAACACGAGCTCGTCCTCTACGCCGAACACACATGGCGACGCTGCAGAAACACAGTGCTGCTCACGCAAACAGCCATGTACGTGCCCACACACACGCACATACTATACAACGCAGCTCATACGCACGCTTTAGGAGATGCGACTCTCAGCGTGTGCAAGGAACTGCATCGACAATGACTACGCTCGTGTCGACAGCGGGCCAGATTTTGTTGATTGGCTGCAGTTGACACATCTCAGGTGAGGAATGTTCACGCACAAGTCTCTCAATGCTTTTACAATGACAAATGCATGGACACACACACAGATCAGGGCATTCAGATCCTCCCAGTGCACAGCTCCTAGTCTACTTGGCAAGCAACACTTGAAGGTAGAGATAAAACACACTCCGTGGCTCAGGTGAAATGCCCGGAAAATCCCTGGATTAATGCCGCATTCAAATTGGACAACAATATCTAGCTCAATTAACTAGCACTTCCAAGTTTTTGAAAAGCTTAATATCGGAGTGTTCATGCAGAATGTAGGCCCCTGTGCAGCAGCCTTCCTTTAGGATTTGATTGTTTGATAGTGTTTCTCAAGGATAAACTGCCAGCACACGAGCAGTTACTCCAGTCGTTTCCCGCTCAACAGTCCAGCACTCAGCCTTCGCATGAATCATAGCCTGAGCACGTTCAAATATATCACTCCAAAGCAAGAATTCAAATCGTCAAAACAAACCTGACACATGGTGTGAAAGGCGTAACCACTGACATTTGACTTGCACACATTTGCATTTCAATAATACTTTATAATAGTTGACCACGAAGCAGCACAAACAAACAGCAGCACTTTCAGTTTAGTAACCCCCTAACACCGTTTGTCATCATCTGACAGTATCATTAACACTGCAACAAATTATTCATTTCATTACCAATTTATCTGCTGTTTATTTTCTGGAGTCATCGATTTTGTCTATGGAATGCCACAAAAATATTTTGAAAATGCATGTTACCTAAATTCCAAACTGGCTCACTCAAATTGCTTGCTTTATTTGACCGACAGTCCAAAACCCAAAAGATATTCCGTTTACTTTCCAGTACAAAGAAAAAGCGTCAAATTCTTACATTTGAGAAGCAAAGCAGGAGTCTAATAAAAGGTTTAAAAAGGTTAGAACCATATGAAAGCGAGTATCAGCAGGTGAAGCCTGCAGACTTGCTTTGGATTAAAAAAAACAAACAACAAAACGTGTCACTTTGCCCCTTTTTGGCAACATTTTGCAGGTGAAGCATGCTTCTAAAGTACCGCCGCTGCATCTGACAAAATCTGTCCACAGAGCCACAAGGACAGAGCGGGAATAATATATAGAATATATAAATGTACGTTAAAATACTAAATGAAGAGATCACCCTTTAATCGCTGTCATCATAAAATACAGGCAAACTGGCACAGTGTGAAATGACAAGTGAGTGCAGGGTCGCGAGATAGCGATCAAGAGATGGTGACAAATAAAGGGACATTCACAGCTTCGGCATCACAGCATCAACAAACTGTGAAAAGGTGGCTCACTTTGTGTTTCCCGTTACCAACACGCCTTCAGCAAACCACAGAATACCCGCCTGCAGCTCTAATGTAATGGCAGGCGAGTTCCACCACAATCATTACTCAATTTCTCAATTTGAATGCTACTCACACACACACACACAGACACGGCCACACTACTCTCCGCTCTGACGCGTGTGATTCCTTCGATGGATGCACTGACCTGCCTCGACAAGTGGCCGACCCTCTAAAGCGGCGCCCTCAAAGTAATCAGGGGAAGGAAAATGGCCATTGGCTGTGCAAGTGATTCCAGCTTCAGAAAGGGTAGGGCGTGGCATCAGGAAAGGAAAAGTTTCCTCAAACAGAAAAGTGCCTGGTGGGCAGTAACGGAGAGGAGGGGAGGGGGGGGGTCTCTGTCAGTCACACTTGAAGGAAGCCCAACTAAACTCTGAAGTGATCTTTAACAGTCATAACATAAACTAAAGTCTACATCTTCAGCCAGGGGAATATCTTACACACAGGGGTGATACTCGACCGCTGTAAAAACCAGACATGTGACTGAAAACTAGAGCACTCTGCAACTGAGGAAGCAGCTTGCTGTACATCAACAGGGGAGCTGTGCACTAACTAGAAAGAAGGGACATATTAAAACCTTAATAAAGGCTTTCAAAGCATGATCCCTAAGCATTAGAGACTATTCCCAATGCCTAACTATAAAAGACAGAATGCAGATATCTTATTATAGTGATGCTGTCGAACGCTGATTCCCAACCAGGGGTGCTAGTAACTCAACTCATTTGATACAGCAGCATTTTCTTATGGATTCAAAGTTAAATATTCACATTTTGAGTCACCTCCTGATCGTGCTGTGATTAAGAGTGTGCTCACACCGCACGGTCTATGATGAAAACGTGTTAGCAGCTGAGCAGAGACGTTGAAACAGATCAGGTAAAACCAATTCATAAACCGTTTCTTTTGGTTAAAAGTCACAGACAAATGGTTGAAAGGGCTAAAAGAAGTTGATTAATGGCTGAAATTGCTTAAAGTACGGAAAGAAAGTAAAGACACCCCCCCCCCCCCCAGTAGTACGATTGCGAACATAACCAAACTGACCAGGTAAACATTGACAAATCAAAGAGCCACTACTGTATCCACTGATATATTACTAGCGAAATAGTGTCCCATTTTAAATTCATTCAAGTGAACACATTTGGAATTGGACTAGTGGTGTTGATGAAGGGTGCCTGAGGCGATCTGACGGGGCCGTGGGGCCACGCCTGATATTCACTCCTGACACATGTAATTCCACACTGTCTGGGAGCGCACAGCCGAATGGCAACCTACGTGTTTCAGTTCCGAAGGCCGACTGTATAACCACAGCTCTTTATTTTGTTCTTGTAATTATGCTGCGATTTCGTAGCAAAAGAGAAGTGGTGTCTGGCATGTGGTAACCTTTACCCCACTCCCAATAAAATGAAAATACAACGATCAAGAGGTGGAGTTTTGCAGAAGCTTGCCAAACCATCAGGCGTTGGAACAAGTCCCTCCAGAGTCCCTCACAAGACAGGGAGCAATAAAACTCCAGCCTTTCATCTGCATAGCCATATCAAGCTCTTAATTCCAGAGGTATTTGAGAGGAACTGCACGAGATGTTTAAGATCATCTCAAGCACTTCTTTACCAAAAAATTCAAAAATGCATCCTTGTAAAGTTTCCTTTACAACAGCATCAAGGAAAAGGCATGAAATGCATTATGAAATGCTGACCAATACACAGTACATGTTGGAAAAGCACAGCAGCCATAGTGGGACAGATATTCATTACCTCAGCAGATAACATGCTGAAGCAGGAAACAGATTTGTTCTTTTGTCTCTCGTCACTTGCATTTTAACCCTCTTGCCTTAATCAGCAAAGCCATCAGCTGCGCTTTCCTCTACCTTTGGATGTGTGCAATATGTATACTGCATACACACAGTACAGCAAATGCACAATACCGTACAGTGTACTGTATATGCTAGAGCTGAAACGATTAACAAAATCGTCAATCAAGTTATATTTTTCAGAAAAACAAGCCCAAACTTTATTTTTAATTCAATTGAGGATTTGCTGCTTATCTCTGCTTTATTCCATTAGAAAAGAAAAACTGTTTGAAGATGTCGCCTTAGACTCTGGGTACTTGTGGGACTCTTTCGCTCTATTCCGACATTTTATAAACCAAAACTTGAATCAATTACTTGGGAAATGACTGCGCAGATCGATTATGAAAATAATCATTAGTTGCAGCCTAGCTCCTAAGTTCAACACATGTTCAAAAAACAAATAATACTTACAGTGTGTCTGCCAAAGCAATGCAGATTCAATCTTAAATACTTTTTTTATTACCTTTACTTGCAATTCCCTCATCTCCAATACCCACATCCTCACACACATTCATTCCTCCCTGGAACTCTGATTATAAACGGCCCCAGGGGCACAGATACTGAAATTGTTATTGCCAGTTTAATCTCAGACGCACGTGAGGGGATTCCCTCTGTACGCCACAACGACTCAGTGTTTATGATGCAGTAGAAAAAAAAAAGTCGCTTTATTGCCTCGGGAAGGCGTTGTTTATATGTCTGCAAAAGTCTAGCGACTTAATTTCTATTCCGCCGCGTACGTTGGGACAGCGCTCACACAGAGGGAGCGAACGCAGTTGTTGCCAGCAAATGTGGGATGGACTCCTGCTCGTAAAAGTCGCTCCGCTTCGCCGTGGCAAAAATAAACACCGCGGGCCCCGGTGCCAAGTTTTCCCGTTGATGAAAAAAGCCAGTTGTGATTGGCCCCAGTTGCACCCGGGCAAAGCCAAGCTGACTGGTGTTAATAAGTGAGAAGTGCGGCTGTGTAAAACAGCCTCGCTTCTCCCTCTGGCCAATAAAAGCCATTTTACAAATGATTATTTCCACTGGTGATTTAGACGCAGGCTGTGCTGAGAGGGCCACAGGGAGCAGCGGAGAGTGACGGCGCTTCAACGGAACAGTGAAGTAAAAAAAAAATAAAAAAAAAACACCCGGCGACGGGGAGCCTCTGGAAAGCATCTGCATGGAAGCCTCTGCTTAACAGAGGCAAGTGAGAGGAGAAAAAAAAAAAAACATCTAAAGAATAAAACGAAACCTAACCTGCTAAGAGAAAACGAATGGGAGGGGCAAAAGCAACCAACACAGCACTGAGGAAAAGGCCACAGAGTCGGAGCACGTTGGCTGACATCTGCTGTCGTGCAGGAGTGTGTGTGTGGGGGGGGTGTTACACTATCTTGAAGACAGCAGCAGGACCCCCAGTGGTCTGTGTCAAGACTAGTGCAGGGCACACTGCTAATCTCTTGCCGTCTCCACTATGACAGCATGCTTATCAGGGGCGGAGCTTCACGGCCGTCTGAATGCAACACAAAGCAGCTGGAGCACCACGCTGAAAGGTCGGCCCTCATTCTTCTCAGCTAATGACGTTTGAATTACCAGGGAGGACACACTCGTTACTCCGCATGCCAGATATCGCAGCAGGAAACAGCATGGGATTTCCTCTATGGCAGAGAGGACACGCCTCACATTCATTGCTACTGATTTTATATATAGATATCAGCGGACTTGGCCCGCCTTTCGAAGAATCGAATAACTTTACGTCAATAGATGTCATGTGATGTGGTGCGCACGTGGTCACGCCCCGCATTGAATTAGAGCCGAAACGACGAGTCGATTAATCGACGGATATTATTTAAACACCATTTTATTCTTGATTGGTTTGATCACAAAAATGCCAAAACATTTGCTGCTTTTGTAATGTCCTTGTACACCGAGTGCCTTTGGGTTGGCTGCACATAACATGAAGAGGACTCTGACTCTGGGAACATGTGACGGGCATTTTTAAAAATATATATATTTTCTGACATTTTATAAATCAAACATTAACTGATCAAACATGAAAATATTGATCCGTTTCACCAGAGTTACAACCACAAACTGGGTATGTTACTCTGAGGGCAATACGACCTTTGACCTGTAATTGTACTGTTATTACAATGTCACATGCCACACTAATTACAAGGGCAAAGCAATGACCTTGACTCTATATTTTGGTGACAGAATAGAAACTGTGGCAGATTATTCAGGCTATCTATACAATACGTATGGCATTTGGCGAATTAGCACTCACTCGATACAAAAAGTTGGCCACAGAGAGTTAGCCAGCATACAGTATAGCAACAACAGTATAGCATGACCAATACTGGATTTTTGAGGCCAATGCTGACTTTTGGGACTAACGACATATCGTCACATAGCAATTTGTTCAATGAACACAACGAAAAAAAAATCTTGACTCAGATCTCTTGGATTCGTTTCCTTAAAAAGCTGTAACCAAGATGCGTACAAAATAGGGTTGGGCGATGCGACTGTATATATCATGAAATGTAGAAATGTGAAATGTGCAGAGATTTAGCAGCACTGTGTCCACTGCGGGAGCTATCCGCTTTATTTTCAGGACAGGCTATGTTGGCAAATCAGGTCTAGGCTCTCGTGCGATCTTGCGAATCCAGCTGCCTTGTAAGGTAAAGTGATTTGGGAAGTGACACTTGGTGGCAGTAATGACCCTCTAAGCTGGTTTGTCAGTGACGTACACGGAGGAGGAGAGTGAAACTGTTAATACAGAGCACGAGGCACGATGTGGTTGTTTTAAAACCATTTCTTAATTGAATTTACAGAACAATTATTGTGTCGCATTCACCCCTAATTAAGTGGGGCTTTTTACAGTGTAGACGTCAACAACAGTGCAAGAAGAGCTCTCTGGTGAATAACGATGAAGCGGCGACACTGTTTGGCACTTCTGTACTGCAATTTGTTGTAACGTATTAGCAGACAGACACCGATACCAATTTCTCTGTTTTGTCAGTTGAAGTGCAGGTAATTGATTAAGCTGGAAGTGTCGGTGGACGTCCTGAAAGATAAAATATATAAACTGAAAACGTTCCGGAGGTTTGTGAGAAGTAGAAGTCTCTGAGGCAGTGACCAGCTCCCCCAAATCAGCAGGTCCTCACGATGTCAGCTGTGCTTGGGCTCTATACTGTTACGTATGCATAAAAAGGTGCATACGCCACAGGCAACGACGCCTAATCTTTGCTTGTCATTTGAGCAATCTCTTCACTCACGAGGATTTATTCGCTCAAATGAAAATGAACCGAATCAAACATTTTGTTACAAGTGCTCTTTGATAAAGAGGTCTTTGTTGATAAGATGAGTCTAAATGCATTATGTTGGCAAACACAAGTCGTACTGTACGCTGCCACAAAATCATCTATTAGCCTAGTTCCTATCAGATGACAATTTGTGGTTGGCTGCATCCGCCCTGGCTGGATAGATTATATGAGCCAACCTACACGTCTGTATAGCATAATATGGCCTGTAGTGAGGAACGTCTTCTGAGGTCCAACAAGTATGTATCTGAAAATGCCCGAAGAGTCGACGTCAGGATAGCGATGTCTAGCACGTAGCTGCTCCCTCAGGACAGTCACTGCCATGACGAGGGCATCCCTCATACTGAGGCGCATCAGCCGCCCACGTTGAGTTGGAAGTGACAACTACACCAAACATCCAACCAACTGCATCTCCATCGTCCTCCATTCACATCCCCAAATCATCCTGAGTGACAAAGAAAAGGAGGAAATGGGGAGGCAAACCCTGGGATCGCCCCACTCACCACGCTGAGTACAGGAATAGCTCTTGGCATGTTGGCCTTCCCAGCATGCCCTCTGCCTCTCTAGACAGCTCTGACATCATTATACAGCAGATACAGCACAGGACATCAGCTGCATAGCCATGGTTATATAAGTGAACACGCTATGTTTCTAAGACAGGGTATACGCAGGAATCCTGAAGTTAAATCTCAGACCTTTTTAAGACCGTTTCAACATATTTTAAGGCTACAACGCCACAAGTTGTAACAGCTTACATTTACAGAACTATACCAGTACATTTATTTAGAGTTTATTTTGTCTTATTTTGTAACTCAAGGGAATAAAGTAGTGACTAACCCAGAGGCAAGGTTTATTAAAAGTAATAATAGTCACATACTCACATTAACAAAACATTTCCATTTGGACTGAGAAATACAACACTGACCATAAATGATATTATAAGCAGTCTGTCTGAATCTGTGTTCCAAAAGATAACACCTCGTAAAATGCAGATTCTTAATTTTCACTAAACTGATATAATACCTTTTAATACTTTTTAAGACCCAGCGGATACCCTGTGAGAATTAAGGGCTGCTTCACCACCGTGGGGAATAGCAGGGGATGAAGGAGCGAGGCAGCCAGGAGAAAGACAGACAGAAACAGGGTCACAAAAAGAGAGGCCCACTGGGGTGCCTGCTGCCGGGAGAGACTGAGGAAGGTCACTTCTGGCCCCCCTAAAGAAGCCCCAGCCAACGGGAAGAGAGAGAGAGAAAATATGGACCAGGTCACATGGGGCTACACCCATCCACCTTCTGTGTGTTCTCTCATGTACAACACTGTTACATGACTCAGAGCCAGCGTTTCCCATTTGCTTTCCCTTCTATGCATGGAAAAAATATTTAGGATAAAAGCAAAGACTAAAAGTGGCAGTGTGCGAGGAAACATCGCCGCAGCGCTTCTACGGGTTTGTCTATATGTTTCTAATGGCAGACGTATTTGAGTGGCTTGGATCACACATAGCCCACACTTGGTCTATTCCAAATCGTATCCTTAGTGAAAACGCTCATACTGCATTTGTCCAGGGCTAATAATCAACCCAGGGAGAGAGCACTGCGATTTAAACTGGTGGCTAATGATTAATGAAGAGTGGGCATCTGGGTCCATACCAAACGATCGGACATAAATTGGATCTGCCATTGCAATTGGATCTGTCATTGCAAAATGACTCTGCAGTGCTTTAAGACCACATGAGAAACAAACAGAAACATTAGTTATTAAAAGTGGTGTATGCAATCTTCCCAAACTTGAAAAAACAACATCTGTTGTTTCTAGTTTAGTTTCTATAAGATGTCACGTTGAGAAAGGCTGCAAGGAAGCGGTTTGTTCCTGACTTACTGCACTGTAACATGAGACTACAGCCTTCACAAGTTTGCAAAAACATATCAAATCTAAGACATCTGAGAGTCAACACGATTAGAACATTTCACTGGCAACCCTGTTGATGGGAAACTCCATACACTCTGCCTTTTAACATAAGAGCGCCAGTGTGCCCGAGCAAACGCTTCTGTTGCCAGCTTGATGGATTCAACTGCGAGAGCATACAGCTTTTAAACTTTCACTTTCTATCAGCAGAGTTCATCCAGCCAACATCTAGGGGAGGGGGGGAGGTGCCGATCCCAGCTGACGTTGGGCGAGAGGCGGGGTACCCCCTGGACCGTTGCCAGACCAATGTTCAGGCACAGTCACACCCAGCAACCTCACCTGCGTGTCTTCGGATGGCGGCAGGAAGCCAGCGAGGACATGCAGACTCCACACAGAAGGGCCCCAGCTGAGCGGCGGGGCGGCGGTGCTAACCAACTGCCCCACCGTGCCGCCTCTCTCGGCAGAGTGTAGGATGCCACTGTGAAAAGGAGCGAGACCCTGAAAAGGCTCTGAGCAGAGTGGTTACACCGAGTGATTTCATTACTACTCGGCTGTAACGCACACAGCTGCAAACACACTAAACAAAATGTCACCATTATATTCTGGATCTCAAGCTCAATCATGCACTGAGGTTATTTTTCAGTGGGGATTTCCACATGGCCTAAGTGAGTGATGAAGTGTCAGTCCTGCCCGTCAGGACTATGAGGACTATGGCAACATTAAGCATTTTACTTATTTTAGAATCTGAGAGGTACCCCCCTATTGTATTGAGCTGCACTGTGTTTTGTGGGCACGTTAATCTAAAACACTCATTTCAATGCCCCAGTCCCTGTCTGACACTGGCAAATACGCATCAGCTGACAAGGTCTGACAGTGATCTCGCCGGCTGCTGTGGACATTTGTCATGACACAGTCAGTTATATAATAACCATGGAGAACTCAGGGAGCCTCTCAGGGAGCATCTCAGGGAGCCTCTCAGGGAGCACTGTACAGTGATACACTGGATTACCGCAGATGCATGAATCATATGAATGTTACTGACAGAGATCTTTGCACCCTGCATCCGGGTGGCTGGGTTTCCCTTCCATCAATCAATAGTACTATTAGAATTAAACGCCACACTATTAATACCATCAAACTAACAATGTCAGCACGCACTGAAACGTCCTCGCGCAGAAACCAAATTAGGGTCAAGTGGCCGCACCGGAAGAGTGTTTACAGTGTGCGCGTGTTACCGCTACTGGTCTTTATTGATCACTTCGATCTGCGCGTGCGTGATTGGACCAAGCGCGCGCCGGAGTGCAGCAGCCTGCGTAAACACAAGTTCGGGCCTGCGCGTGTGCAGCACGTAGTACAAGCATGAGACGCACACACGCGCGCGCGCGCGCAGGCACCATGACCGCTGTACAGTTATATCCGGCGGTGTTACCGTTTAAATGACACCAAGAAACACTACGTCAGCAATAGTGGCGGAGCCGCAGCGGACCGGCGGGGTTAGAGCCCCGCTCACTGTGCGGTACAGTACATCTCGTGCGCCTCCGCTGCTGATCGGATCTGTCAGAAAGCAGCCCAGGCCGCCGCAGCTAGCAGCGCCAAACTACAGTGCGCGCGCGCCGCGAGGCGGCTTCCAGCCCCGGTAAACGACACTTACCGTCGGTCAGCCCCGCGCGGCGCGGACAGCAGTTCCGGTTGGATTGTAGCGCGTTGGGCGCCAGCGAAGCAGGAGAAAGTCAGCGAGGCTCCTCCGGTTTCTGCACAAGCGTAGCGCCGAGGCTACACGTCCCCGTCCCCCTCCTCCTCCTCCTCCTCCTCCTCTTACTGTCAGATTATCTCCCTCCTCTCGCAGCTCCCCGGCCTCCGTCCAAAGGAGCTTCTTGTGGACAAAATGAGTCGTTTGTTCCCCCTTTGTTGTCTCTTTTTTTTTTTTTTTTTTTTTTTTTTGCAGCCTCCTAGTAGCGTTTTGGACGGGATGCAACGAAAGGAGGGAAAGGACCGAAAGAGAAATAACGTTACTACACGCTCGCTCCTCCCCCTGCTCATGTAGCGACGGTACAGTAAAGGAGAGGCGCGCTTATTTAAACTATCTACCGCTCCCTACAGGAGCACGGCTGCACTGCAGCAGCTCTACACACGCACACATGTTGGGACGCTGGCATGTGAAATGCGGAACCGCCTCTGCTTTCCTTTTTTATTGACTTCATCATCATCATCATCATCATCATCATCATCATCATCATCATCCACCTCCTCCTCCTCCTCCTCCTCCTCCTCCTCCTCCCTGTGGGAAGGAGACTAGTCCACCTGGTATTAGGTGCAAATAACACTCTAATAAGAATCTCTGCTATCTGAATGCTATTAATCACTCCTCAGCTTCCTCATGACTGGTTTCAGTGTGGCCAAGCCATTATTATTTGGTAATAATGATAATAATGAGTCAATTAATCTGCAATTTCGATGATCGATTGATCATCAGGGTAACTGATCAAGCCAAATAATGCTAAATACTTCCTGGTTTCAGCGTGAAATGTGAGGATTTTCCACTTTTCTCTGTTTTTATCACTGCAAAGTGAATTGTTTTGAAGGACAAAACAGGCTATTTGAAATGTTTTCATTTATCCATTAAGTGTTTGGTCTGTATGTCAGAAAATAGTGCAACAATGGCCATTTAATTTCCTACAGCCCAACATGACTTATTCAGTTTGCTTGTTTTATCCGACCGTCGGTCCAATATATATATTCAGTTTACTATCATATAAAATACAGAAAGGCATCAAATACTCACATCTAAGAAGATGGGATCAGCAAACATTTTTAAATTTTGCTTGAAAATAAACCAGTTATAAATATAGTTGACTAATTGATTAATCGGCTTATGGCTTCAGCTCTATTAATACGATATTAACATTGATTACTGCTGAAATAATGAGCCAATCAATTATTTGGATTATTGACTAATAATTTCAGTCATTTTTCAAGCAAAAATGCCAAACATTCTGATTAATATCATTCATAACTTTGGGTTTTGATCTCATGGGTGGACAAAAAGAATAAAGTATGGCTGCAAACAATTCATTTCAATATCAAGTAAACTGTCGATTATCATTTAATTGGCTGATCGTTTAGTCATTAAAATGTCTGAACAATAGTGAGAAATGCCCAGAGTGATATCTTCAGATTACTTGTTTTGTCCAAAAACCCGTTTGCAGTGGTTTCAAACAGAAAACAGCAGGAAATCACTACATGTGAGAAGCTAAAACCAGCTCAGTTACCTGATCAGTTACCACAATTTACAACAATTAATTCATTAATTAACGGTCGACCAATTGTTACAGCAGCTTTGCAGACGTTAGTTTTTTTAGACTAAACAAAACGAACAACAAGAGAGATTATTAAATAATGAAAACAAATATTAACTCTCAGAACCAAGATTGATGTTCTTCAGAACCACAACCCGGGCAAAGCATTTTGAAAATGAAACTGCCAACACAATAAATTACACTATCTTTTGACAACAGAACTGGAATTGTGACTGTTAGCATATAGTATTGATTTGAAAAGAAACGTGTAAGTAGATACTTAGCAACATGGTGCACGTGATCACGGAATAAACACGTTAACGAAATAAAGTGCATTGGGCTCGCTCTGGTCAGTCTTAATTAGTGTTTTGGCAATAATCCCTGGTCTCCACGTATTTCCTGGCTACTCACCAAACTACGGATGTACAGCTGGAGAAATGGATTATATTCTTCGTCCTCATATCTGCATTCCATTCATACTCGAGAGATAATACACTCCACTTATTTTGATGAAAATAACAGCTGGAAAACAGAACCTACAGCTACAAGCTGCAAAATTACCATAATTGCTCCAAATAGGCCGCACGCTGACAATGCCATCTTGAAAACATCTAGGATCCTGATGTCATTGTAGCCAAGGAAACTGTCAACACTTTTTTTATTCATATCGTAAGTCCAACATAGTGCAGGCGGTTCTAAAACGATCAATCGGATGGTTTCAGCTATGACTCAGAAGATTTCCCCCTTCCCCACCTCGGTGTTAGCAGAAAAGCAAATGTATGTTGACTGTAGCCTCCAACCATATTTCTGTTAGTAATCATGAGTAGTACACAGGAAATCATCAGCTGTGAGAGTGACACAATCTTCTAACACCGAATGCCCAGAAGTGTGACATTTGCATTTCATGGTTTTCAATTGCAAAAGCGTAGGCAGTGGTAGTTAATAAAGGTTTATTTTGAATGCAAATGCTTCTGCAGCACGATGAAGGTTTTCTCTGAAACCACTATCGATGCCTGTGTGACTAAGAGTGTGTGTGTGTGTGTGCGCACATGTCTGTAGTAGGAGGATTAGACATTTTACTATGTGGAAGTGTATAAAATATCTGAGTCTTCACACAGGAAGTTGCTATTTGATTACATGCTGGTGCCGTTTGTTGTCTGTTTAATTTGCAGGAAGATTCACATCTTTAGAACAAAGCAGCTCAGCTAGGTAGGTTCCATCCGCTGACAGCACAATCAAAATGAGGGTCAGTTGAGAACTATCACATGCTTATGAGTTAACGCTGCATTCGATCGTGTCAGTTTCTGTCCCTCTTTAAAGTGGCCATTGCATACGTGCAGGATTTACAGGGTTGCGGTTAATGTGGAGTGCAAATTTTGGCTGTTTCAGCTGCTGTGATGACTCTGAAGGATACCAATTAATGGGGGACACAAATTAGCAGATTCCCCACAGCATGTAAGATTGCAAGAATACATTACAGATCCTCAGAAGACAGGTTCAGGACAGGCGAGAGGGACAACAGCTGATGGTAAAATGATATTTAATGTTTCTGCAAAACCCCAGATCATGATCAATAATTATGTTTTTGAATGGTCACTGTTAAAATGTGTCTACACTATGGTTAAAATTAAATGTATTAAACTAAAACTATCATGTTAGGTAACAATCATGGTCATGGTTACATTTAAAGAATAGGTTTTGATTTCTTTCACGTCTATGTTAATGCAATAGTCGCATGCCATTTGAACGCTGACAGTTAGTGTGCTCGCAGTAATCGTTCATTCTGTCCATGCTCCCTTCCTTGCTCGACCACAAAATCCATAGTCCTCGTTCTGCGAAAGAAAAGTATTCTTACATTAAGCTATAGCTAATGTGAGGCTTCAGCAGCCTGAGTTAGCCAAATCAAGCTTGCATCTTACAAAGTTAGTCTTCTTAGTACGAAATTCCCTCTTTGTGTTTCCACAGACAGTGTTGTCTTGCCGAGCCATGGCGCAGGATATGTCCATCACTTGCAATAAAAAAAATGCACAATTGCCAAGACAAAGTCATCTTCAACAGTGCAGTCACGCCAAGAAAGAATCAGTCATCAGATATTATTGGACAGCCTGCGACTAGTCTACGGCCACACTATGAGCTGAATGCTAATGCTAATATGTTCACACTGAAAATGTTAACAGGTATAATGTTTGCTAATCAGCGCTAAACACATAGAACAGCTGAAGGTGCTGGGAATGTCATTAGGTTCGCAGGTATTTGGTCATACCTGTTGACTTGTACTAAATGTTAGTACAAGTCATCCTTTGTGGAACGTGAGTGTTTGTACCAAATTGCATGGCAACCTATCCAATAGTCAAGACATTTCACTTTGAATCAAATATGTCAACCTCAGGTGACGCAACAGGAAAAGGGGATCACCAAAGTTATCACCGTGGATTTCCTGGGAATCCATCCAAAGTTTGTCGTGGGCCTGTGGTAGTTCAGTCTGGACAAAAATGGAGAACCAGACAGACCAACATTGTCATCCCTGACCTCATGTGTCCAGTCAAGCGTATTATCATACCGTACGCCCATCCGCCACCTCAACCTTACTTATTTGTATAAATTAGTTTTACAAATGTCACTCTTACTTCCCACATTGGCACTGAGCGTTGGCACCGGACGTAGATCGTGAACTGCAGAATCATCCAAGTGAACGTTATTCCTGTAGCGATTAGGCTCTAAAGGAAGTGGAGCACGTTGCCATGGAAAGAACATCTGGCCTCAACAATGGATGGATATGTGAATGAGTGCAAGTATGGACAGATGGATAACAGCCCTTCTAAATGAATCTATTCCCACCACAGTCTCTAGATAAATATGCAGAAATATGCATCTGGGACTTTTTGAGGCTTTCATTTGGGTTCACCATTCACCACCATTACTGCAGCCACAGAGTTCTAATTTGGTCAATATTGGCACAGTCAATTCTGTCTTCAGCGTTTTCTGCAAAGTGGCAGAGCACTGTGACTTCTTAATTTGGTATTGGTTGTTATTTTCTATTCGGCTGCCTGCAAGCTTAGATTGACACAATATACAATATATATACTATATGTTGCAATCTGGTAAAAGAGACAACAAAGATGTCTTTTCTCCTGTGCTTTTAATTAGCCTGGTGTGGTTGTTTTCATTGCTTGTGCACCATGTATGCATGTTTATATACTTTCAATAATTTTGGCTTTTCTGTGAAGCACGGTGTATTGCCCTGGCAATAGAATCTAAAGCGCTGATCAGCGTTATGAGTAATGTTGAGGATACAGTTCTCTGCTTTGTCATCACGCATTCTGTCGATGTGAAAATTGGGACAATTCAAAACAGTTTGCGTAAGTGCAATTTACTAATCCAAGGATGTACTGAATTTACTACGCATCTTCCACTAAGTCCACTAAAGAGTAGAAGTACTTGGTTGCTCAAAATTAAATGACGAAATACGTTGTTTGTTCCTACTGGCATCATTCTGTCCTTCCAAAACCGTTACAAACCACTGTAGGAAAATAAATCAGCTTTGGTTAAGGTTTGGTTAGGTTTAGCACTAACATGACATGGTTCGGGATTAGCTATTTCAGTAGTAATCAATGTTAATATCGTATTAATAGAGCTGAAGCCATAAGCCAATTAATCAATTAGTCAACTCTTTCGATAACTGCTTTATCTTACAGTCATTTTTAAAGCAAAAATGCAAAATGTTTGCTGATCTCATCTTCTCAGATGTGAGTATTTGATGCATTTCTGTATTTTATATGATAGTAAAATTAATATTTTTGGGTTTTGGAATGATGGTCAGATAAAACAAGCAAGCTGAATAAGTCACGTTGAGCTGTAGGAAATTGTAACGGCCACTGTTGCACTTTTTTCGGACATTTTACCCATCCAATCAATAATGATGATACTGTCACTTCCTCCTTTACTCCCGTCATAATTGCTAAATCTGCTAGACGACTTTGCCAGTTGAATATTTTGGGACATTTGCTGACACGACCGGTGCTGTCATTCTTCTTTTTTGTAGCCCGTCTGCTAATGGTTGCATTCTCAAACAAGATTACTTAAGGGGACAGTAATGTAAATTGAAATGCTGTAAGTCATTGAATAGATATAATCTATGTCCTTGCTTAAGAGACAAAAACAATCATGGTTTGTTTTTGCTACTTTCTCTCCTCATCTCTTGTTCAGGCCACAAAATCACACTTGTAACAAGTGGTTTAGAGTGGTCATTAGTGACACTGGTCACAATTCTACCCTCACTTTACTTTCATTTCCTCCTCTTTTGCACTTACATTCTTGTGACTGTGTGCTACATTGTTGGTATAACAAGGAGAGGGAAACCCAACTTTAATGGCAGGCTGGCGCCGTGACATTTGCCAGCCGATCCTCCCATACGACTACAAATGAGTAGCCTGAGCCCTTTTGAATATGAATGTAGACCCAAAGAAGCAACCACCATTTTAGCTAAATCTCTAGAGGAGCGTTCTGTGCATGGGTCGAGGCAACACTTTCCAATCAGCCCATACGTTTTTCAGCACGATGCCTCCTTTGTCCAAATGCAAACAAGTGCGAGTTAATCTAACAAATGGTTGTCAAAGCCTGATACTGGAGAGGCTCTGCTCTGAATAATGGATCACTCCATCTGCAGCTTGTCCTCTGCCCTAATGGAACCAGTAGCTAATCTAGCCCATGATGAAGTTGTCTGTTGATTGAAGTTAACATGTTGTACTCTGATTTATGCAGACACCACTGTGTTAAAGGTTATGTGGCAATTCATTATTAGTCCGCTGCAAAGCAAACTGAATTGTTGTTTTTTCACGTTATCAAGATCGACTTTAAGTAATCTTGTTTTGCATGAAGCATTTGTTTATTAATTCTAATTAAGATATAAGGAGTATAAGGAGATAAGGGAGTATATATTATATGTACAGCTCTGGAAAAAATTAAGAGACAACCCCAAAGTTCATTTTACTCAAACACATACCTTTAAATAGTAAAACCAAAGAAATTATCATTTTATAGTGGTCTCTTAATTTTTTCCAGAGTTGTATGTAAGTTTCTTAAGTGCATCAATTTTTTTGCAAATGTCAATCAATGTATTTAGAATATGTAATTATCTCTATATAGTAGTCGTCATTGCTTGTGGTGAAGTCTTCCATTACTGTGCTAGATGCCTTCACATGCACATGAAATGATACAGAGTTGTTGTTTTAAATTTTATCTCATTGACATCATCCTCACTGTTTACTGTTCACCCTCCTACAGCCACATCTGTATTAAGTTACTGCCGCTTCTCCCAGTTAACAGCATTAAACTGGCGAAGCTCTGAGTGGCCTTTACTGTCAAGCAAACTATGTATTTTCCCTGAAGGTATCAGAAATGTTTGTCATTGTCTGCAGTTTTTTGACAGGTCAGCTTTAAATATTGCAGCGAGTAAGGGGACAAGAACAAGAGTTGCGTCTCCAACTCAAGGTAACAATTTGTACTGTGCCCTGCTGCCGTCAGTGACATGCAATCAAATCAAGGTTGCACTTGTTTATGATTGACTTCTGTATTAAAATAATAATGTATTTGGCTACACTGTGAACAGATATACCAGTTGCTCTTCTGTTGTATTTCTGACAGACAGTATGAGCTGCTCATGGAGTGTCTGTCGTAGCATTTAACCACACTTGCTGTTGTGAACAGTTACCACGGGGTGTTGCGAATCAACCAGGGCTGAAATCCTACGGGTTACAACTTTGAATTTCTAACAGGGGGAAGGAAATGGTGTTTGTCAGTTTCTCAACTTCAGAGTGACTCCAGACACACTATTCATGAGCTCTGATGAGGAGCATTTAGTATTTAATTTTACTCATCACAGTAAAACGGTAAACGGTGAGGGTTTCTGATGAGTTAGCACACTGGGCTCATAAAAACAGGTAAATGTGTCCCTTGATTTGAGGCTGGTGGTGTGATTAATAGGATGTCTATTTATTTAAGGTCCAATTATTAAACAGCAGTGATTCAGATGAATAAGCACATACATTGTGGGGTAGAGGCCTGTTTGTTTCAGATTTGAACAAATAAAAGGTAATAACTCAGGAGGAAATAACATAACCCCGACTGACAACAGACTTACTGTAAGCACTCAGACAAAAACAAATGACACAACTGAAACACTCTTTTTTCTTCACTGAGATTCAGCCCAAATATTGCACTGTTCATTTTGTCAAATAGTTGTGTAAGTACTAGGCTTCATAAAGTCACTTTAACATGTCTGTTGATTATGTCGTGTGTATGCCACCCTCTTCCTCCCTGTGTAACAATATTCAAACTAACATGGCATGTGTGTTTTTTTTCCCGAGCTTTCACAAGAAGCTGCTAAAATGCACTGAAGGCCGTTTGAAATCACGGCCCATTATAAAAGGCTGATTTTCATGTATCATCTTCAGCATCTTCTCTTACATCTTTGTCTTTGTTTTCTGAGTCATCCAATGTGTACCACGTAGCTACGTAATAAATATGACTGTTTGTCATCGCCAGTGATTTTTGTATTGTTTTTACCACTCCTTTGGCATTTTCATCTCACTGATAAAAATCACTTACTTCTGTGCACTGTTATTACTGTTGTATTTGGTTAGCATTCTTTCTACTCCCTTTGTTGCCCTAAACAACGCACTGAGAGCTTCCAGGAAAAAGAAAGACTTTGCTGAAACCAGTAGTGTCAAGGTAAACCAAATTATTTAACCCCGGTTAACTCTCCAGACACACCTGCAGGCTCCTGGCAGTGTGTACTTTACTTCTCACACTGCAGAAATGCAGTGAAAACATTTTAGATATGTCCTTGTTTTAGCTTGAAACAAGGTAATTTTGCTGCCAGTGCAGTAAGTGATTTTCTTAAACTAAATCAGAAAACAGCAGAAGAATTACAAGGAATGACTTAAAGTAAGATTAGTGCTATTCTTGTTCCTAGATCACAAAACTTCACACAAGCAATGCTTGTATAAAGGCTTCCTCAACCACGTGTTGAACCTCAACGTGTGTGATATTATTGTTACAAAAACAACATGATAAATCAAGTTCGGAAACGCGTGTGCTAGGCATGGAGCCGCCATGCCAACTGACTCCTGATGCTGTGTCTCTAACCATGGCTCCACCACTTCGGTCCAGACGGAAATATCTCATCAACTGTTGCCATGAAATCATGTATAGACATTCCCCAGATGATGTCTCCGAATGACTTTGGTGATCACCTGGCTTTTCCGTTATGAGGATGACCTTTTCGGTTTTGATTGAAATGTTTCACCAACTATTGGATGGATTACCATGAAATTTGGTACAGATATTCATGGTCCCCAGAGGATGACTTTCAATGACTTTTCAACTAGTTTCATCATCAGGTCACAATTCCAGTTTAAAGAAAATGACATTTCCATTAGAATTCATTGTATTTTTTTGTACCTTTACTATGTACCTTGTATCTATCTATCAGTACGTACTGTACTGGTACACCATTGGTAAAATAAATTACACTGTAAATTGGAAAGAATTGCGCTGTATGTTGTGTGCCATATTATAAAGTGTTACTGGGTTTTTTTTTGTGCTTACTAATCTACAGCCCCTTTTAATATCAAGTAATTCAACTGTTTGCCCAAATGATATCCCCCCCTGATACTATGGCAGCAGAACTCAGGTTGAACTCGAGTCATCAGCATGACACTGAAAAGCCAGGGTTCACCTCAAAGTTGGCTGATGAACCCTCTAATCCTTCTTGACAAGAAAGTGAGGTCAGTGATCAGGAATCAAATCAGAAGCAGTTCATTCTCTTGAAAAGAATGAATGACTCTGTTTGCCATTCCATTGTGCATGTTTTGTTGACTTATTTGTTTAATATACTTGGTTTTACATGTGTTTGATTCTATGTCTCCTTCTCCAACACTTTCATGGCAATACCTGTGTGTCACGGCCTTTCATCACACCATGATTTATATCTGGAGTTAGGCACAAACAGCTTATCTTTGAAACATATTCACTAACTCATTTTCCTCTTCGCAGCGGTTCAAACTTGTTTCATCCCTTTGTGCCATACTCCTGGGGAAGCTGACTCATGTTCATCATCACAGTGGGACATTTGCATTTCAGGCCACTATTTCATCCGATCTATTTTTCCTCCTGAAAGGAAAGGCACTTTGATGTCCCTCAAATCTCATTATGGCTGGGGCTCAGCATCAGCAAAGACTGATTTCCTCTGGTTTTGCAGTCGTGGGGAAGAAAGGAGGGAGGCAAAATCCCTGTGGAGCAAAATTCAAATGGATGTGGGCAGTCGCGAGGGGAACCCTTTGAAAGGCGTACCTTGTTTATGAGTGATTAGCAAGACTCAGTGTGACGAGGAGATGTAGAAGTAAAAATCAGATGCATGACATGTGTCAACTCAGACAGACGTACCAGAAGCATAATCAGATGGCAGTTTTATATGCTGTATTAGAACTTTAAAGCTGCTATAATTAATAGTTTTATTATGACAGTGGATCACATGAATGTGTAATGTGAAAGGGAGGCTTGTAGTGACAAACCCCACTGAGAATTATCACTCAACTCTGCAGGTCGCCTCATCTCTAGTGTTGGTTTTCTGGCCCGCAGCTTTACTGTTTTGGTTCAGTCTCACCGCTTATATCCGCATCATTTCCAGATGCACCATGCAGCTGCTTTCTGTGAAAAGCTCTAAAAACCCACTGTACAGGATCTGCACAGCACCAAAAAGCATAAATACAAAGTAAATACCTAGCTGGTGAACATAGTTCCAGCAGTTGGCAGCTAAAGAGACAGATCTTTTTCTCAGGAGTTGGTGGACATGAAAACAGAACAAAAAAGACAGTGAATATTGGACTTTGCTTGTCAGGAGGACAGAAACAGAAAGTCCAATGCTTTCTGAATGCTAATGTTGTTCCGTATCTGCTGGACGTGTAAATAGGCAACTGCAAACAGCTTCACCATAATTGGGTTGTGTTGACAGCTTGTTCCATTTTGACTCCTGAGGTGTGAACCTTTACCAAAAAACATCATTGCTGTAGCAAAAGAAGCCCTGTTAGGTGGAATATCAGTGAAGGAATATTGATACGGCCCGTGAAAAATTAAATAGCATATTTCTTCCACTTATATCCATATATGATGAAGCATGATGGTAAAGTTATAGATATACAGTATGTACACTAAATATCATTGCATTCAACTTCATTCATAAGCTGATTATCCACAACTACCTACTTGCACCTGACAGCAGCAGTTATTACACAGCGTGTCGAATAGAGACAACGAGTGCAGAGATGTACTCTCTTCCGAACGTCTGATCTGATTAGTCTGCCATGAAAATCTATGTGTTCAAATGTTTGCAACCGTGCCGTGTGTTTACGCGCACCCAGCTGGTCAACAGCAGCAACATGCTGGCCAACCGCGATGTGTAGCTCGTCACAAGTCAGGAACATCTACCGAACATCGTTGTTTTTAACAGAGGCAACATATGGATGTGTATATGTTGTCACATCGCAAGAGGCCGGTTATAGACGGGCAGTATATGCCGACTGGATGGCGGTGGCGGTGGCGGAGACTACAAACCTGAACTTGGGAGAGGACTACAAAACCCACGTGTAGCTGGGCAGCACCTGTTCTCCTGGCTGCCCAGCTGCACGTGGGTTTTGTAGTCCTCTCCCAAGTTCATGCTGGTTTGCAGTCTCCACCGCCGCCATCCGGTCAACACATACTCCCCGT
>JAVQJF010119039.1:0-10016 GCA_036023855.1 Gadopsis marmoratus
CCTGGTGCACGACAATGCCCGGCCTCATGTGGCGAGAATATGCATGCAGTTACTGGAGGATGAAGGAATTGATACTATTGACTGGCCCCCCCGCTCGCCTGACCTAAATCCAATAGAACACCTCTGGGACATTATGTTTCGGTCCATCCGGCGCAGCCAAGTTGCACCTCAGACTGTCCAGGAGCTCAGTGATGCCCTGGTCCAGGTCTGGGAGGAGATACCCCAGGACACCATCCGTCGTCCATCCAACTTTTTTTCCCCATTGAGATCTGATGTGATTTCAAAGTGTTCCTTTAGTTTTTTTGAGTAGTGTATTTGAGTCACTTTAAGAAAAAAAAAAACAATCCAAAAATGTTAAAGGTCACCTAGCTGCCTCTTTCTACTGTCTCATGTTGCCCATCAAAAAGCTAAAGACGAGTCCTTCGTCAACAAAAGAAACATAAGTAGAGCGCATACAGCAGCATAGCTTCAGGAAACGCTCAAGGGATCCTTACAAAGTGCAAGATTGGGTTTGCCAAGCTAGCACTAATGCTGGAAAACTGAACACCTACTTACAGGGGAAGTAATAGTAGCATAGTAAAAAGTAGCTACTGAAAAGCAGCCTAGGGATGCCTTTGGCTTTTTCAGTCTGTCATTACATTGCACATTGTGGCCAATTCTTGAGCATATTCGACATCACCCTGCATTTGCATAATAGATTCAATCCAATTATTCAAGATAACAAGAACATTTATTAATGTCTGATGGAAATGCAAAGGCATGTGAGTAGACGTTGTAAACTACAGATAGACTGATAGCCAGGTAAAGGCCTACCAGCCGAAGTTGGAAGAATGGTAAATGGACTCTAACTTATACAGCGCTTTTCAACCATTGAAACAGTTCCCAAAGCGCTGTAACAGTAATCTAAGCTGTAACAGTAGTCTAATTCACCCATTCACACACCGATGGGGACACAGTTGCCATGCTGGCCTCCATCGGGGGCAACTTGGGGTTCAGTGCCTTGCCATTGGCCACTTCGACATGTGGACAGGAGGAGTTGGGATCGAACCACCAAACCTGGGGTTAATGGACGACCCTCTCAGCCCCACAAGAAGAAGGCCACATCATCTTACTAGAGGATTAAATGCGGAATACATGTGTGCTAGAACAATCAATGGCTTAAATCCTCCTAGCTATAAATCAATTCTTACACAGTAGGAATCGTCTGTAACCACCTCCAATACCTAGACAGAGGTATAATTCAGCCTTCACTTTGTCTGATGAAATTATGCCGTTTCCCACGGGGATCATTAGTGTCATCCTGTCTCCCTGACAGATGGCCTTCACAGCGTGATGCAAGAGTTAAAGACTCCACAAGTTAGAGATACAGCACATGTAGACAGGAGTGTGCTTTAATCCTGACTGAGTGAGAACTTAGTTTAAGTATATAAATAAAGTAATTCTCAATGTCAGCAGTGAGTAAGGCAGAGATCTAGGCAGATGGGACAAATCTGATGGCTTTAATTGCTTCTTTATCAGCCTGCAACACACAGGCACTATGTCTTGCTTGGGCGTGTATGTGTGTGTTTCTCTATTATTGTATCTTCCTTTGCTTCTGTGTACTTAGGCTATATTTGCCAGTATGAGCTTGTGAGCCTGGAAGCTGTGTGTTGGGCCTGTTGTGTGGAGATAAACAGCAGAGGAAGATGGCAGATAGTTGGGTCTGGAATCTCTTTCCTGCAGAAGCCACAACAGCAGCATCGACCCGATACTCAATACACCATCTTACAAGAACATGCGCTGGATTGGGGAAGGAGGCTACTTTAATCTGTGCTCTTTTGGGTCTAAGGACTGAAAAAAGCATGTGTTATGCACAAATCTAAAAGTAAGAGGTAGCTAATGAAATTAAAATTAATTAGGAATATAACTTAGGAATGTTGACACTGTCTGGCGATGGAAACTTTGAACCACTCTCCGTGGCAGCCATCTCCTCTGCAGACCAGTGCTCACTCACAAGTTGCAATGTTTCCCTTGATAACTACCTGTGTGCATGCATATTGGTGTGCGCGCGTTTGAGCGAGATTGCGTTTGCTGAACGCATCCAATCTGAATGCGTTCAGTCGGGGTTTTAGTGCTCAGTGTTCCAGAACCACAGCTCTGGCAGACCGGAGCTGTAGCTGTAATTGGCAATGGCACTTTAAAATGAAGGAGGAGTTTTCCTCTTTAGAGAGCATTATGCGCCCGATGGAGCTGCTATCCATCATTCTGAGCAAGGTGGTTTTGACAGATAGAACAGAAGATCTCCTTTTATTCGACCTCAGTGAGGCTCAGCGCTGCAGGCCTGTGCACACAGCACCACAACCTGCTGCACGACTACTGAAAAGAATTGGATTCTCGACAGAAGACTAAATGGTATATTCATAAGACTTGTTTATGTTGCTTTGGTGGGTTAGGCAAGGTAATCAGCATATACTGTATATTCGCACCTTCATGTACCATGAAATGCTACTGAATGAGACACATCGTTTGATTTACTCTAGCAATTTTCCTGCTTTAAAGCTTGCAATATAGAAAATTGGTCAGCCAAAGGCCTGGGGTATCACAGAAAAACTGTGGCAAACGTTTCCATAAATTACTCCAAGATGTAGAGATAATGTGGTTTGGTTATAGCGAAGATTAGGAGATCCAAAGCAGACCTTTCTGCATCAGATTGCCTCAAAATTTGATATACATGGTTCCCAGCGGATGAGTACAGACATTAGATCAGATCCTGAAGGTCAAATTTTACTTTTTGGATCAGAGTAACCAGAGGGTCTCTGACATTTTTGGGGGGCATTTTATGCCTCTGTGAGACAGCAGTCAGTAGTGAGAAGACAGTAATTACGGAGGGAGAGTGATGGAGATTGACATGCAACTAACATCCTATATATGGCCCTTCACATAAACTCACACGGCCACACAAAGTGTTAAGTTTAGGTGAAGGGGAACCCCAGAAAGCAGCACATGGACTAGACTAGTTGGAGATCACCAGGAGATTTATTGACACTCCTGGCAGATATGATGATGAAAGAAGTTGTCTCCAGGCAGCCAGGCAGATGGTCGGCAGGCAGACAGAGTAGCAGGTAGACTTGTCAGTTACAGGTGGTCCATGCCACTAAAAAGAAAAAACACCTGCGTGACATTTACTGTGAATATCACATCACCACTATCAAGTGAAATGTTCCAGTTGTATACAAGCTATATTACAATTTAAAGGGCAGAGATAATGAAACTGTTATGTAATGATGAAACCACCAGGACAAAGTTTACACTAAAATCAGCAGCTACAGCAGGTTGATTGGTCTGCACGACATTTCGTATTGTCACGCTTTCTGAAGACCTCTACAGAAAAAAGTGGGTAGTTAATCTGGTTTTGATTATTTTCTTTGTCATTTTAGGATGTGCATCTCATTTGAAGACCCTCACATATAGCACATACATTAAACAGGGCTTGAATCAAAGGATTTGATATGTTGCCTAGAAATGTGTCCATCTAACTGATTCCTTCATGTGTCCTATAATACATATAAAGACTGTCAAAAATGAAAATTCTGGAATCTGTCCACCCCTGATGCTGCCCCTGCAATATACTGTTAGCGTAAAGCTTGCTTAGCTGTTCATGTGTGCCTCTGCTCTAAGGCTACGAGCACCATGGCTACATAACAACTATGTGCGAGTGCATTTTCATTGACTGATTCAATCTCTTGCATATACGCCTTGGTGTGGTATACAAAGCTAAAACTGCAGTTGCACTCTAGCAGTGTAATTACAGATCCTAGCTGCATGTCTTCCCTTTAATAACCTTGAAATAAAGTGTTTCTTTATCACTCTTAAGCAATAAAAGCAAAGAGTATGGCCAAGAGCTTCACCCCACTTTCAGCAGTAAGCAAGAAAAAAAAAAATATGAAAACAAATGATCATTGTGTGGGATGCTGCACAGGACGCCCACTCTGTGTGTGTGTTTACACCAGCATCCTGCCCACTCTAATTACCAAGGAGAGCGAAACCACGGCAGCTCCCACAGGGTTCCTGTCACAGCCAGCTCCACTGTCCAAACACAGAACAGCTGCCAGGGCTGACACACACACACACACACACACACACACACACACACACACTTCAATCCTATTGCCATTGAGTCACTAAAGGGTGAAGCCAAAATTCCGAAAGTTATAGTTTGAATAAATGTATTCACATTGAATTCTGGCAACCTAGTTGAGCTTATAACAGTTTTTAAATCAGCTGTCAAACCTTCTCCATCTAGGTTATGGCCACTGGACAGTCAGGGTACATTTCAGTGAGTAAATCAAAGTAGGGGGATATGTTCCCTTGAGAGTGTCAAAAGAAGTCCATTACTGTTCTATATAGATCTCTGGTAGATGTTGGCTAACAAAAACCTGACCAGTGTGTGTAAAGGTTTGTCAGCAGGTTAAAGATGGTCACAGAAGACCTGTTAACAGTATGTGCCATCAACAGCTGATCAAATCTCTGTTACTGATTGCACCCTGCTAGAGTTCTGTCTGATATTGTTGAAAGAGCATTTTTGCACTACGCCCCTTGATACCTGATGGAACTCACATCAGCAGAGCAACAGGAGTTGATTGGGTTGATGTGCTTGAGCAGCTTGTAAACATCCTGAAGCATCTCTGTCTAATGTCGTGTGACTCTATAATCCATTAACTTTGTGACTTAAGGCCAAAAGGTGGACTAATTTCCAGTATCCCCAGAAGCCAGTAAAAACTGAAGGGTGACCAGTACACTAGAAACCCTGTCCCAAAAAGCAGCAAGGGAAAATCCTACAGCAGGATTTGATGTGGGAAAGAAAGACGGGTGTGATGAGGATGAATGAGCGAGTCGTCATATCATGTAGATGGGCATCAAATCCAAACCTCAATGAATGTGTCCACAGCACAGAGTTAAGTACTGAAAGTTCCCATCGGATATGTGGTCAGATTAGGTTGTCTGATCATAACCCAACATATTCATCAATGAGCAGATGACCAGAACTTATTGAATCTTTGAACAAATCAGAGATGTTGACAGTGACTCAGAGGACTGGAACCAGGCCAGTGATAGTCAGCTCTATCTACAAACACACACAGAGTTCAATATATAAGTTCAATATATCACAAAGGAAATGGAGAACTAAGTGTGAAAAATAGCTACAAGCATTGGGGAAATGGTCTATAAGCATGCTATAGGCGCTAACTGGATTTGGAGTGTTATTTCCACTCTTTGCCACTACCAAGCAGTCTTGATGTTTAGCCAGGTGCCTCCTCGTCTTACACATTTACATTAACTGCCAACACTTTCTAAGTTCACGATAAGCCTGAACTTGGCGTGTTGAAGGGTGTTGAAGGGTTTCCAGAACACAGTTCTCTTGGTTGATTGAAGTCTTTCATCATCCAGACAGATATGGTAGAAGGGGTTGTAATTAGAGGAATACAGGACGGCCATTCAGACTCAGACAAAACAGTGACAGAAAGGGCTCAGAGCTTACGGCTAAAACAAGCCGCCAGTGTGGCCGTGAGGCTGAGATGCACGATAAGCCGAAAGCATCATTCTCCAACCAAGTTCTTAATGAATGGCAGTGAGTTAACTGGCTTAGCTGGTGACGGTTCACTTCATAGAGACCCATGCCCATGGGCCACCATACAATTGACACCTCAGGACCAAATAACACAGCTGCAAAGTGTAGGAGCTGATTGCAGTAATTCAAAGCCTTCCAGGTCTTATTAATTTTAATTAGAAGAGTCATAGGAGGGAATATCTGAAAACTGCTGCTTGGGGAACATCTGCATGCATTAGTGAATCCATCACCTCTATTCCATTTAAACTCTAAAATCATTTCAAAAAGGTAGTATCAAGGCTGAATGAAGGAAGTACTCAACAAGCTAAAGATGATGGTACAGAAACTCACGAGGTGTCGTATTTTTGCGAGGACAGAGGACGACGTATCCCTGTGCTGTTTAAACACTGGCTAAAAGGCACAGCTAATAACCAACCGGGGACCAACTCCAGTGCACGTGATGCACAACCGGGGGCAGACTTAGGGGTTCAGGGACACTTCGACATGTGGACGGGTCAGAACAAAATAATCAGGCAAAAACTAGCACTTTTAGTGGAAACACTTTTCACGAGTGCAGTTGCCCACGAGGATTACGTAGCAGCGCTCGCAGCCCACTGCTAGCTGAGGCGATCTACTGGACCAACTCAAACGTTTAGCACCTGTAAGTCATTCAGACTCCAAAATACGCGTTAAAAAAAATGGCAAAGAGGAAAAAAATAGGATCCAGGTTTACAAATACTGGAATTAGCCTTTAATTTCCATAAATATCTTTAACTTCAGCTATCACTGCCATGCAAACACAATGTGTTTTTTCAATATGTGCTACAAAACTACAAAATCTGTGAATATAGAAGGAAAAACTATATGTGACGTGTCTAGTCTTAATCTAAACGTGTTCACAGCTTAAGGTACACCTATACAACAGGCCGTTGGTCTCAGCACTTTCTCTTTCGTCCTTGTTCTGTCTTCAGTGAACTACGACACAAACAAACAAAGAAAGCTGGAGGCCACTACAAGTACTACTAGATGTGATATGGAGTGACATAACATTCTCTAAGTGACTTGTGGTGTGAAGGTATTTCAGTTGATGGTTTTGCCTGTTTGACTTGGTATTATAGCAACATGATGGTCTCCATACTGACATGGATGTCAAAATGGTGGCATGCAGCACAACACAAGCTGCTGATTCCCTCCAGTGTTGCCATCACACCTATGTGACAGAGACAGAAATGGTGCGTGTGCTCCCTGCTGCTCAGCGAGCGTCTGAAGGTGGCCGAACTGTGGAGCCTGTATGGGTGATGGATGAGAATAATTATGTGGAACATCCACTTGCAAGGCTTGTGCAGGAGGGTGGGGGGGCGGGGTGCTAGCACAGGGCACATACTCATGCTCATGTGATATAATAATAACAGCAAAGCACGTCTGTTCATTCCTGGGCCCCGGTACACTCCATCACCCTGCACTACCACTGGTTGGTGGGGTCCTGGCCGTGGAGTCAGCCCAGGTTTGAAAACAATACACTCCAACACCACCAGCCTTCAGGCTTTAGGGAGGCAGGAAGGCAGGGCAGCTGGCCAAAGTGCTGCCTGTCATGAGGACATGAAATGAGCAGGAAACAGTGACTGGTGTTAGAAAATCTGAATTATTGTCTAGTTAGGTATTGCAACAATACCTACTACAGCTACAATATACAACACTGCTAATACGTGTTGCTGCTCCCAGGACTTCCATTGTAGAGGTGAGTTTTAACATTTTAATTATCTGGCAAAACATGTCTCATGCGATGATACATGGCGTTTCTGAAGCTGTTGGTCCCATCTCGTGCCCTTCCTTTGTGTTGCTCAGTTGTTAGAGGTGCTTTAGTGTTATCACATTACCAAAACATGATATTTGGATCACATGATTAACTTTGATAGCAACAGAGGAGAGAAGGGCATCAGTCAAAGTCGGGTACGTGGGAGGGGGAAGGAAAGTCCTATCAAGGGGCAAAGCAGTCACAGGTCATCAACATGTGGATGGCTGGACGAAGATCATCAGGGGCTTTAACAACCAACGATAGATGAGACTTGGAACAGAGAACCTCTCCTACCCCCTGTATTTTACCCTCAGTTATCATGGGACTAAAATTACACTTAAGAATGTAAGAAGACAAAGATATAATGTAAGTTCAATCAGAAAGACTATCTGTATGCTGCTCTAATGTTTCCTTGCCACTGTCTCCTAGTGCTGCTCATGGTGGAATTGTTGGGTCTGTACATATAGAGTTGGCTTGGACTTGCTCTATATTAACAAGTGCTATGAGATAACTGTTGTGATATAGCGCTATAGAAATAAAATTGAATTAATACGCTGATTATGGGTGTTTGTTTAGTCTCACTTATCCAACCAGATTTTGCCACAGTCTCCATCAGCCAATCATGTTGCTGCAATCAAACTTTAAATGTGCTCTCCTGTCTCTTGCTGTCAGCTGTCATTTCAGTGCGAACGCGTTGTGACCCTCCTCCACCCCGTTCACCTCCACTGCACAAACAAACAACAAACAAACAACAAACAACAACAACTCACATGTTCAGCCTTCCTTCCGCCACCACCAGTGTCGGCTTCTGTACCCCGTTAAAATATGTTAACGCCACAATGGGGTCTAATCACCAAAGACTCTTCACGTTTCTCACCTTTATTATGGAGGCGTCAATAAACATTTGTTCACTTATAACAAAGTCTCGCCTGATTGAAACGGAAACATGCTGAAAATGTGAAATAGAAACATTTGCAGGCAAGACGCAGCAGGACAGAGGGAGGGAGAAGGAGACATGCACGGGTCTGTCTCAGCTGGCTGTCCAGATGTTTCCTCAGACAGAGAAGATACCAGCCAGGCAGCCGACATGCTTCTGCTGTCTAGGTGTCATCTCCAGCTCTCCAGGGGTAAAACACTATCACATTAACAGCACTGGAAACCTAAATGTCCTCCACTCACAGTCAACCCAATGTTGAACCACCTTGGGCAAAATTTGATTTACTTTAATTCCCAGGATTTTCTTCCTTGAAGGAGTGGAAGTGATGACCAAAAACATTCCTCCTTTTCTTTGATTTTGCCCCCTATATTGTGTGCAGGTTAGTCTTCACTTAGTGTCTGAAGGAGACACTTTCCTTTGTGTCTTACTTGCTTGAATGACCCGATACAGAAATCCCATCACTCTCTGCTCCAGGAAGGTCCTACCTGACAGCGGTTTGACGGCAGGGAACATTAACGTTTACTGACAGCGCTAAAGCTTGTTTGGGAAGCTTGACACTCGAAAGCAGATTCGGTCCAGCTGATGCTAACGAAGTGAAGAGGTGGAGCTAATTAAAACTAATGAGCTGCATGTGTTGTCTATGTAGCAGCATCTACCATGAACCTTTATCGCAGCTTACCATTACATTATTTTAAATCAGCAGAGTTGTTAGTTCATTGTGTGCAGGTTCCAGATAAAAGAAATTGCATTTCCCTTTGTGCAGCATGTGATTTCATCTCTCCCAAACCTAAATTCAAGTTCCTCACGCATAAGACCTGAAGAGCCTGATCTCTGTTATTTTATCATTATTAATAAGGATGTAAAGCAGAAATTCTACAGGAAGAAAAGAAAAGAGGTTGAATCATGTGCCTGAGGTTTACTTTCCATATTTTAGGACAAATCAGCATCTTTGAAAGCACTTGCCTTTAAAAATGGAAACCTTTATGATTTTAATTAAGTTAAACGTCGATTAATGTGCAGGAAGAAAATACAGCTCCAGGAAAATGTACAAACTCGGCTTTGTGGGTACTTATGTCATCGCAATGTTTCATCCATATCCATGAAACTCCCCAACACTCGTTTCCAAAGTCCTTTTTGCACATTTTGAGGTGTCTTCTCCTTTAGAGCGTCCACTCCTCCCTGTCCTGTCTTTAGAGACAGATCTGAGCCATCCAACTCACCCATGGACTCGCCCCCTTTGTAAGCCAAGATGTTTAGGTCTTGTCGCAAAGGTCCCGGGGCTGATGGGAAATGATGTCCATTAAAGGCCGCTAAAAAACATTAATATTAAATGAAAGCTGCAAGCAGCGTTGAACAGACCCTCGCAGACCTGTGCACGTCGGGGCACGTGCGCAGCGACCTCGTGGCGCTGAGAGCCCATACGCCCAACTCCTCTCCCTGTCACTAGGTGGCGCTGTGACCAGGGGCGACAACGTGCGTACAGTCGGCCTCAGGCTGAGGCGTGCATCACGTGTGAAGTTTGGTGCATCTCGGACAAAGTCTGACATTTCCTCCCGTCAGTAGGTGGCGCTATGACCGAGGATGCAAACGACCATTTAAATGGCTTCAGGCCGAGGGGGGCATCACACGTGGGAAGTTTGGTGCATCTTGGAGAAAGCCTGAAATTTCCTCCTGTCAGTAGGTGGCGCTATGACCGC
>JAVQJF010119049.1:0-21156 GCA_036023855.1 Gadopsis marmoratus
TACACACACACACACACACACACACACACACACACACGCCGGTTGGCATCTGGGTTGGCATTTGCATTGGCAGCATGGCACCCGTGTCTGGTATCCACACAAAGAGGCAGAGAGCTGTAATCCAGACCCAGCCCTTGGTGAGAATGTGGGTTTTGTGTGTGTGTGTGTGTGTGTGTGTGTGTGTCTCTCTAGTGTGTGTCATCAAGAGACACAGTCACCGTCCATAGTGGGTTGCGTAACACCATGCTTCAGCCTCGCTTTCCTCTTTCTCTGGCAAAGCATGCCACAGTGACAGCCAGACAACTAGGGCTCAGGCCTGGAGAGGTGCGTCTGGCTGGGACTGTGTGTGTGTCTGCCTTTTTTTATGCGACTGGGTGTGTAGCAATGTGGCATAACTGTATGAGACTGAAATCCTCCCAGGTGCGTCCAGCTCAGACTGTGTGATATCACACATAGATACACACAGCAACCACTGTTACACAGGTGCTGCAGTGCTGATATGCTTTTGTGTTCTCACACAAGGGCAGATTTATACAAGTTACATATCTTTCACACCTGTGTGATCTCTCTGTGTGTGTGTGTGTGTGTGTGTGAGTGTGTGTGTGTGTGTAAGACTCAGGTGTGGATTAGCAGGCTGGGGCTCAGGGATCGAGCTCAGGACACAGCCACTCCTGGGGGGGTTGGGTGGGGTGAAGGGGGTTAATTAACAATAGATACACACATACACACCTGTACACACACACATACACACGTCTACACACCATTGACTATAGCAGCAGACCTCGGCGTTCCCCAGCGGAGAATAGGTGTAGATTTAAGAAAGCCATGTGCGATTGTGAGGGTGTGTGATTGGATGGTACAGATAGAGGAAGTAAATTGGAGTCAGACAGACGGGAGGAGAGGTAAGAGGACAACACGGGAGACAGATGAGCAGAGAGACAGAAAGCAAAGGTCAATAAACAGAGAGTAAGAGCGGCAGAATGCAAACAGACGGAGACAAACAGGCAGAGGAGCAAATACGCCAAAACTAGATTGAAACTAGAGGAAAAAAGATGGAAACATCAGGGTTCAAGATATCATGAGACACTGAAAAGGGAGCCGAAACCAAACCGACACGTGTAATCAGTAACAGGACCAAGTAGCATCAGGTCAGATTGATTACTGGTTTGCTGATATGCGAGTCAGTCCTTTCAGTGACATCTTTATCTCAAGCTGATGCCGTTTGATAGATTAGATATGTGAATAATTGATTACACATTTGTATTGATCGGAACAACATTGTTAAATCAGGTCTCATTCAGTGTCTTTATGGGCTTTATACAGTATACCCAGCCCGAGCTCTCTGAAAGCCCTTTAATACAGCAGTTGCATGACGCAGGTCTACTATATGAGACAGCTATTAGAGGTTACTCTTTTGTCGTCAGCATTCAGACACCAGTCTGCAGCTGTAATTATTTCTTTTCTTCTTTTTATTGTGAGTTATTTCTGAAGATTAATCAGAAGAATACACTAAACATATCCCCCCCGTGTGATGCACACTGGCCAAAAACTAAGCCACATGTAAAGGCAAACAGATGCAGCAGCCCTATGTCAAACATACAAGATGCACACTACACCCAGACAGTCATGTCCACATCTAGCTTCATTTTCCAGTGAAAGCCATGCACTTCTAAACATGGCGATTTTAAACCTCACGGGACAGCAGCGATAGTGATAATAACGTGTGTAAAAACAGCCAAATACATATTAATGAAAAACCAATATATAAGAGTATACCATACAAGCAACAAACCGCAAGATTCCACCGATGGTCAAAAAACAATGACATTTCAGATTGCTTCTGTCTGTGGATCGCTACAACGGGGGGGTGATGGAATTAGGACTGAAAGTCCTATTTACAATCACAAACCAAGTAACGTGTTCTACTACTACTTGTAATGCAACGTTCTGATGTATGACGTGTATTGTTTCCACAGCAACGGATCAATTTACTTCCATTCTACCTTTTAAAGGCTTTCTTGTAGCTGGACATAATTTATAGTGTGTTAAAATATGAATGAGGATAGCGATAGTGAGTTACTTGCATTTCTAATATTGATAAACACATTAAAACAAGAGGGTTGAGGTGACCTGCTGACTTTGCTACGAGCTGATTGGCTGTTGAAACAGGTGACGTGCCACGTTCTAAAACCAGACACTGGTAACTTGACAAGCTGAGTCGCAGGCAGCACCATCAGCCGGCTTCAGTCAAGCTGAGACTGACCAGATCACACGGCTGCAACTTCTCCCAGCAACATTCTATGACGATTTTTTGGTCTGATCTGGCCTTAAACATGAGATGAAAATCGATGCAGTAGATTGTTTTCATTGCACGCGTTCCTTCTTGTCTTCTAACTTGTGAAAATCTGCTGCCTATATTACCTATAATGCAATTCGACCACAGACAGTCCGGTCTGAGATTTGGGTGTGTTATGCTAATAACTGGCTACAGAGGTCTGGCAAGCTCGCGTCTGTCTACCTCCACACAAATAGACTCTTTTGATTTTTAAACTTTTTATTTTCAGCCACAATGCTGACTCGCGAGACATCACTTGAGGCAATTTATCAGACTTCAAGCAGCTCTCTCTGGAGCCATAAAAGACTTTACATTAAACCTTTTCACACATGCAATAGTACTCCCCAACATCTGTAAACAGAATTTGGTGTGTAAAATCAGTGGTATTTCACTTTAAGATACGTTTGTTATCCCTAAGAAAGATGGCCTTTTACCAAAATTGACCAATTGTCCAACCCACAATTGACCCAGGTTGGGACAGCTTAGGTCATTTTAATCAGATTGAATTGGTTATAAGAAGACCAAAAATTGGAACAACCCTCTAGAGAGGAAATTTAAGGAGAGGCTTTCATTCATTCAGTTGAGCAGCAATGTAACATTTTAATCTGAAATTCTTTAATGTGCATGAATTAATTATGATTGTTATTATCATTCTCTCTATAAGTGGATATAGTGCAGACGATTTCAGTGGACCATGTCTAATGCTGCTTCAGAGGCATTTCCAGTCTGGTACGGCTGTAAGGGAAACTGAATATTCATTGGATTTAAAGTGGTGAAAATACTAAATATCAGCTATTGGCTGCTTTGGTATTGGCCCATTAAAGACAGCAGTTCAATAGTGCTCTCTACTTTTTTTCATATCAATCATTGATGGAACTATTGATTCCTTTCCTTTAAGTGATGCCAGACTAACAGTCTGTGTCTGTAAAGGTCAGTAAACGTGATGAATTGATCAGCGCTCAGTATCTGTGGAGACAGACAGAAAGGCAGGACAGCCAGACCCTTATGAAGCAGGAAGACAGAATACAGAATATATACACAGAGCAGAAATATGGGCAGTGGACAAATTATATTGAGGTCATGGCGACAAAATGGAGGTGATTCAGGCATACCGTCTCATATAGGAGAGCAGAGATAGAGGGAGAGAGCACAGGAAGGTACAGACAAGCAGATAGCAGACAGTCAGTGGGGAAATTACTGAGGGGTGCAGAGCGGGAGATGCCGGCTGGCACTGAGAGAACGGTAAAATGTCAACTCAACACAAACATTATGAAACACAGATAGAGAGTGAGAGAGAGGGGGGAGAGGGGGGAGAGGGGGGATGTTGGGCTGCATAAACATGTGTGTATGCACTTACAGCACACACACTTCAGTCATCCTTGCTATGGCAAAGTCCTATGCAAAAGCCATATATTTAAGTTATGGGGGGGTGCCTAATGTGATGTGTCTGTCAAGACATATAGTACACACACACGTGCATGATGTACTTATACACACACACACACTCACAGTGACAAACACACATAGTGTAACGGCAGCTCCAGGCTCTGCAAATGACAACGTCAAGGGTGCCCAATTACCACTGCGACTGATCTGACTACCATTTTCCTGCCTCTGTCAAATGCACTCTGTCACACGGCCACCTACCCCAACATCAAACACACACACACACACACGCATGTGCAGACACACATACATAGATGCACATAAATGTGCAAACACCCAGAGATGCAGACTGCATAATGAAAAAGACATGTGAGGATGCATCCATATGCAGCAAATCTCACCCTTCTCTTCTCCTGGCAGACACACACACACACACACATGCACACACACACACACACACACAGAGGAAACCCTTCTCCCTCTTTCTGCAGACCGCAGAAGCCTTGGCATGTTGTGGAGAGAGGTAGGAGGCCACATTTAGAAAACAGAAGGGGGCTGTTGCTCTGCTTCGATGAGGAGGTCATAACACATTTTAGCCAAATATCCAGTTTTCTTCACTTCTTCTCGTTCCCATATCATAGTGCGCTGCTTAGGGGGTTTTCTGTTGCAAACAGAGCTGAGGCGTGCTGTGTTACACAGAAATGCACAACATTTTGGATAGCACCTCCCGTCCTGATTAGATCGGTAATAAATAATATCTTCGTTTTGTTTTTTCAACATTTTCTCCATCTTTGGCACTAAAATAAACAATGTTGTGTTGCTCTGGAATTATATTTCCTACTTGTCCGTCAAGCCGTGTTGGCAATGGCCTACCGCCATGTCTTTTAGTCTTGGAGTCTCCGTTTGTTCTGTAGATTTTCTGTAGGAGATGTTCTAGGTAGCCACGATATTTATCATGACTGCCCACGTTTTCATGCTACATAATTTACATGGTGTTTAAGAAAAGCACACAAGTGCTCGTGTTACAGAAAATATTGTGCATGATTCCTTAAAGGGCAATTTTGGAGATTTATACCACCACGCCAGCACAGCACTGGTGGTGGTGAATGTCATGCCAGAGTATCTCTTTGCAAAAAAACTGTGTCCCGATTACTCCACAGTAAACTGCTTCCATTCACCTCCATTGTATTATGGTGGAAGCAGAAATCCCAGAGACTGATTTCTCAGAATTTGTACAGTTTCCACCAAAACGATGTGTGTGGCTGGGAACGACTAGCGGTTAAGTCATGAAAATGCATTTTTGTAATCTGACCCTTTAACTGTGGTCTTGACTATACGCATGCATGGGAAAATATACCGACTTCTCACTTGATACAGCACTTATCACAAATAAAAAATGGATGAGGTGCAACCACGAGCCAGTCTCCAGGCAAATATCAACATCCAACCTGACTCCAAACCTGAGGTTTTTCATAATAATAAAATAAAGGCTTTTCCAGGTTATTGTGAGTGGGTTTGGATGCTTATGTGAGTCAACGCCCAAACTTAAGCCACAACTTAGATTTTTTGAATATTAATAGGATGTTGAGTCACTGAGTGTGTGTGTGTGTGTGTGTGTGTGTGTGTGTGTGTGTGTGTGTGTGTAAAAACCCAGTGAGCATTGTTATGGAAGTGGGTTCAGGAGAAAAATGTGAACATATGGAGAGTAGAAAATATGCCAGAGAGTGGAGAATAAAGTGGACTTAATAATGGCCAGGGGTGTCATTTGAGACATGCACAGGACTCCAGCCCAACCTCTATCCACAGACACACACACAAATGTTAGCACTCGTTCACACACAAACATTTAGGCTGGCCTCATTTTAGCTGCTCGCCTCTTTCTCTCCCTCTCTCACACACACACACACACACACACACAAACACAGAAACACCACACATACACACACACGCACACACATCTCTCTTCTCTGGCCAGGCAGTCGAGGCTGGGTCAGAGTTCAACTCGGTAATGGAGTCTCTCCCACCTGGCGGTGTCAGGTAATACACAGAGGGGGAGGTGTGTGATTGCGTGTGCGTGCGTGCGTGTGCGTGTGTGTGTGTCAGCGCGGGGTGGCTGAAATGGGGCCGAGCTGAATGACCCAAATTGTGGCGGCAACCTTGAAGAGCTCAGGTGGTACACGATGAAAAATAAAAAGCAGGAGTTAGAGGCAGAGGGGGAGCGAGGCAGAGAGAGAGAGGAAGGGGTGAGGCACAGAAGGTGCGCTGTGGTAATACGTGTCCTTAAACTGATTTCAGTTGTTTTCAGAACGCGGTGTGGTCCTCTCATCTCTGCGTGGCACTGCTGCTGATTGGAGGCTGTGTGAGTGTGCGACGAACACGGAGAGAAAAAGTGAGAAAGGGTGTGTGCCCGGCTGCCTTTTGTGTGTGCCCAAACACATACATCATGTGCATTATACGTGCTTCTTTACCTAGATGCAATCACTTTTCTTTGGGCTCTCGCTGTGTGCATTCTGCTCCACTCTCGCGCGTGTGTGTGTGTGTGTGTGTGTCTGCAGAAAGCCGTGACAGGCTGAGCAGCTGGCTGTTTCTTAGTGTCTCTGATTAGTAATCAGTCAGCATTGTGCCTGAATGCAGATTGTTAACAGGGCTGGCTGGAAGGCAAGGTGGCCTTCACACTATGAACCTCATCAGAGCCCTAATCTAGCCTCTAGTTGGCCTCATACATTTCTGCTTGAGTATTTTCAAAAAGACTCTAACAGGAGGTCACGTGGTTGGTCAATAGGCACCAAAAGCATATGTGCAACTCTGGTATAGATCAAGTTATCTGTGCTGGCAGTGAAGCGTACACTTTAATGAGCGAACGCAAAGCCGCTAAATAGAATCACTGAAAATCTGACATGATTTTGACGTCAAATCAAATCTCATAACGTGTATTGACAAAATGTAGACATGAGGTCTTGTGGCCCTGGTCCAAAAAGTGCTTGCTTGCCTGCCCGTCTTGCCGTTTTAGCTGTGTGTGAGCTCTTTGCTACCAATAAATCATCGATCTGCTCCCGTCTGCTCTTGGGCCCTTTCCCTGCTTCCGCTACTTTGCACGCTCACGACATTGGCCGACGATGACGCTTTTCCAACATTTGTCATGCGTGTTTGTTTTAATACGGTTTGCTCCATAATTTCGTCAGCTTTTGCTGTTGAAAAACATATGGCCGTATTGATGAATAGAAGCTATTGTTGGAGGCATTATTTGTCATTTGGGCGCCGCTCAAGGTGATGGATGTGCGCGCATGTATGTGTGTGTGTGTGAATGTGATTTATGGCGCTGGGGGTAGTATATGGTTGTGTGAGTGAGCGTGTGTGAGAAAGCAAAAGTCTATTAAGATGACCTTGAGAGGAACTTCCAGAACTGCTGGCACAGAGTGACGGAGTGTGTTTAAGTGTCTATTTGTGTGTGTTTAATGTCTAGCAAGGTGTAATGTTAGGTGATAATGTGTTCTGAATGTTGTGTTATACCTCATGCTGTTGCAGCGATATGGAGACCTGCAATGTTAATGCTGTAATTTCAACATTTTCTATGGACACTGTCTATATTCACTGTCCCCCTTTGGTCTGTATGCCTGCGTGTGCTTGTACATTGGATAAACTGATTAATTCCATTTCTTCCTTGCTTTCATTTTGTAGCTTTATCTCGGTTTGACTTTTTTACTCGTCTGCTTTTCTCTTCTGACATTGCACCTTTCCACCCTGTTCCTTACATTTGTCTGCCTCCTATTAATCTGTCTGTCTGTGATATGTGCTCTTAGTAAATTGCCCAGGAAGGTCTGTCCGTTAACCACCGATCACCCGGCAATAAACACACTTCATTAAACCACAGACTCTCATTTGTCAGTAGCCTGCTTACCTCCTCTATAGGAGCCTGGAGTAGATATACACCAATCATTTACCGCTAGATGTGTGTGGCTTCCTCCTGCTGGGACGTCTGCTCCCAACTTGATGATTTATTTACAATTCTGACCATGTGCTACCCTGGTAAAAGCTTGACTTTGAAGGGAGAGGATTTCTTTCTAAAGCAAGGACACTGGGCAGCACGCCTAGGTGCAACTTGGAAAATGTTAAGTCATTGTGGAGTGCATAATAGATGAAGACAGTTTATTTGCAGTTGTTTTTGATATGAGTCACGCTCCTCGATCCTGGATAGAAAGAAAGTTTTATTAAATTTGCCATGGCTTTTGTTAAGATTTGGTTCAATGTACCTTTACTCAGAGGCCATGCACTTTAAATAAGCGCACATTCTTTATACTGTATGTAAAACCCCATAAAGACATCTAAAAACAATGTCTGTTCCCACAGAAATGCTTTCCACGGAGGCCACTAAAGCAAGCCCAAGCAAAAACTCACGGTGAATGATAAAAATAAATGACGTTAAAAGGAACAGCGAAACTTTTCCATGAATAATAGAGGAGCTATTCAGAGCACACAGATGGATTATGGGCTTGAGATTGACAAGGACGCCTCTCAGCGGGGTTATTAGCTGAAAAGACCATACTGGCAGTTTTGCACATTTTAGTCCATTAACTACAAATCACATATACTTCACGTCAGTGCTGACCATTTTCACACAGTGTAAGTTTGAGGATTTATCCCCCTTCTACTAATGCAGTAGTGAGCAGGTCTGCTTTTACAACTCTTCCCTGTTGGTGGATTCAGGCAAACTTTGACATCGATTAATTTTGCTATAGATGAATGTGCTGATATTTTTCTCAATCAATTCATCGTTTTGTCTATAAAATGTCTCTAAATATCTCTTTACACTTTCCCACGGCCCAAGGTGATGTCTTTAAATGACTTTTTTGTCAGACCAAACAGCCGGTTTACCAACGTCAGCGCCAAAGAAAAGCAGCAAATCCTCACATCTGAGAAGCTGGAACAGACAAATGTTTGGAATTTTTTAAGATGACAAACTGTTTTTTAAATCGGCTATTGATTTACCAACTAATCACTGCAGCTGTACATCTTAGCCCACCGGCGTGTACAATTGAGACTCGTGCAATTAAGTCCCTTTCGGACCTGCACCTTGTTAAGTAAATGTGAAGGCAATTTTATTGGTCTCATGTCTGAAGGAGCATGTAAAAATCATGATGGCAGTCTTATTAGGTTTCAGCAGCACAAGGTTAATTACAAGAAAGAGTTCACATGTTATGTCTGAATGATAGAAAGCCAACACTTCACCAGACAGATGAAGTCAGCAATAGCTGCGTTTACATGGACACTAATATTCCACTAATAATCGCAATAAGCCCAATAGCCTAGTCATAATTACCGGTAGGTGTTTTATACTGTATGTTTTGTCCAGAAGGGCTCTAATCTTCTTAATGTGTTTGTAAAGATTTTAATTAAAACCAGGCTTTCTGCACGATTCCCATCCTGACATGACGCAAAAGGCCTGCTTTGATTGGACACAATCTGTCTGAATGGCGTCATTGATTGGGTGGGAAGATGGATGGCGGTCCAACAGCCATTAAACATGACCCCCCGCCCATGTCAGAGCCCATAGTAAATCAGTCTCTGCTGACGGCAGCATAGATCACCGCTAGCACCACATCAACAAGTGGACAAGCACAGAATAAATACCACAGGAGACAAAGAGCAACTTCAATAAACATGTTTTTCTTTTTTGATTCTTCACCGCTAAAATGTCACTCGCTAAAGGTTATCTAATGTTTGGATGAGATTGTTTCTCTTTATTTGCAGGTGTTCTGTTCTATTCTTAAAGGTTTTACTTGGATCAAATTAACACATCTATTAGTCCTGGTTTGCGACTGTAGTTTTATTTCCAGTTTCTTATGCTACAGCCCATTCTATATGAGCACTGGGATTCTGTAATCTGCTTGCTGACTGACAAATCCCATTTTGAATATTCTGCTTTGTGTTCTACCCATCATAATCAAAAAATAATTAAGAGAAAACATACCTGGGGTTGTCAAAGATGACGAAATGTAGTCAAAATCAGTACTGGTTATGCTCCATCATGTTTTCTCTTAGCTAAAGTCAAAAAGCTATAATGAAATCATATTGTAAAGAGGTGGCTTTTTAAACCTAACTGATTGAATTACATCCCTTTTAGTTTGTTCTCAGCGACATGGGAGCCAGACTGCAAGAGCTTCTTCCTAATACAAGCCAAAGCTACTCATATGAGACAATGGCATCAAATACTGCCACTCATCCATGATGCTGCTGAGAAAGCCTGAGAGAGCGGAAAAGGAATATTTAGCGGAGGGGTTTTCTTTTTGTTTTACCAGAGTAGGTTTCCATTCCGTTCTCTTGGAAGGCAATAAAAACAAACTGTGGATGTTAGTGGGCGGGGGAGCCCCATCAATTTATCTTGTTTATGGAAGCGACAGGAGACCGCTCAGCTATTGTGTCTGCCTCTCTGCCACAATTGGTACAATACTCAGGACAAGGATTTAACCAGCTCCATCTGCCTCCTCCTGCACTCCACTCTGTCTCACTCTCTGACATCCCATCCGAATAATATCTCCAATCCTACATGGGCATGAGTGTATACTGTAAGCCTGTGCCTTTCTGCACTCGTTCTCTTATTCGCTCTCTCATCCATCCTCTTCTCTATATCCATCTCTGTTTGATTCTCTTACTGGACCAACTCTATTCTGCCTCCCTCCACCCCCCATTCCTCCTTCATTGACTCCAGTGGCTCCATCATTGACTTCTCTGACCCTCTGACAGCCTGGACTTGACATTCAGACATCATGTTTATCTCCTGTTTGCCTCCGCCAACACAGCTCAGGGTATTTGAGCCATGCGCGGACTGTCAATAGGCAACACAGCGTGGCCAGTCCACCTCTGCAGACGCTCTCTGGAAGACATCTATACTTGAAACTGGCAAGAACCTAAATCCTTTTTCACACAACTGTGAGCGGCTACAGCTCTGTCAGGGGCTCAGCTTTGTACGGCTGTAGGGGAGGCTATGGTTTGATTGTATTTAATGTGTCAGTGGTTCTTATTGTTGAATTAGTTACTAGGATTGCTCAAGCACAGCCTTGAATCAAGGCTGTGCTTGCTGTCATCTTTTATGACCTGTGATGTAGTGGAGGCTAAACCTGACTTTTTTTTATTGGCAGAACATAGTTTACCCAGCTTTTAAGGATGATATACAGTCAGGGGTGGACTATAATTCAATATTAAAATGTATCATGTAGAGGGCGGCTGTAGCTCAGGCGGGAGGCGGTACTGAACCCTAAGTTGGACGCCATCAGTCTGCGTGTGAATGGGTGAATGTCACCAATCTTGTCGTTCATGTTACTATTCTACAAACATCTGTTGACCAAATGAATGGTTTTAAGCAAGCTGTAATTAAAAACCGTCTAAAATTAGACACGAGTTTGGTCTCATGGAATGAAACAGCAGAGCACAGCTTTGAAGATGTGTTCCTTATTGTGATATATGCAGATATCAGAAAATCTCCTCATTAGCATCATGATCATTTCTATCATATCACCAATACCTTTGTGTCAGACATCAAAGCAGCATTGTGTGAGGAGACATCTTTAGAAAAAATAATTTTTTTTAGTTTTTGTTGCCTGTGAATGTAGAAATGGGAAGAATTGTTTTGTAAGCACATTTTTCTTTCCTTCTACCGTCCGTCTCCTGCCATTACTACTGGTGAGTCTGGAGCAACGTAGTTAAACGTCTCAGCTCCAGCCTACAGATACAAAGGCTACACTGTCAAACAGACAGAAAAAACAAAATATTCAGGTTTATAATGAATCAAAGTATATTTGACTGTAGTCCAATTATTACGTTAATTGTAATTATGATAGTTTTTTGCAGATAATCTCTCTCATCTTAAGGTTTAAGTATGCCTGCACGTGAAACACACTGGCGTACACACCATCTACATGCATTACATTCTTCCCACGTCTCCCTGGATTCTTTCCTGCTCTTGACTTGCCTGTCTGCTTCCGTGCACCAGGAGGAAGAATGAGAGACGCCTTTGACTCAGACCCTTCACCTACAACAGACTCCACATTACACTATTGATTGACATCATCGGTGGCTAAAGTTCCGCAGTCGCGGTGTTGAATAGTAAAGGTGACAGGTTGCAACTGGTGCCGCGCTCTTGGCGTTCACCTGCAGCCAAAATCTCCAGAGGGGATCCTGGTTTCTTGTGAAATGCCGTGTGCGAGTGGTGAGTATTGAGAAAGACAGACAGTTAGTCATGGAACCTTGCACACACTACATACAGTACACAGGCAGGCTAATGCTTCGATCTTGTCGTATTGGAATAACTGTGTATAATAACAGACCGCTGATACGTGACGACTGTCCAAAACCGCTGATTTTGTTCAATGACAAAGATTTTACGATGTATTTCTATAATATATCTTAATATCAGCTATGGGAAACTTAGTGAAAGATTGTGGTTTTGTCTGAATATGTCTGCTGCAACTCATCACTTTTGTTCACACTGAAAACACATGCATGAATTGAAAGATACAGTATACCTCATATTCACAAAGAAGCATCATTGTGGCATGGCAATTGCCAGTAAGAAACCTCAAGCTTGAAAAATGTCAAACGTAAACTGATACCAGCGAGTCATTCGGGCCAAGATTCCACAAAGCAATGCAGAGAGCAGCCAAGAACATTGCTGCGTTAACAACTAAACTCCGGCGACAAAGTAACATGCATGATAACAATGGCTCATATCATTTCAACTAAAAATATCGCTGCAAAAAAACAAAAACAAAACCAAAGCTCAGGTGGTGTTTGTACCTCCCGAACGCAGATGTGAGCCGTGCTTCCAAGCAGGGAGCTTGTACTCTATCTGCCGTCTTTCCCATATGATGAACTGCAGCGTGATAAACACATCGACTCGCTGACTGACACGGCGGATCAGTGGCGAGACGGAGAGACGTTTCTGCCTAACAGCCACGAGAGCTACAGGTAAATACACCCAAGATAACAGCCTCCATCTCTCTCTCTTTCTTTCTTTATTTATTGCCACCTACTCTACCTCCTCCTTTCTCCCATCTCTGCCTCAGTGTCGCCATACACCCCCCCCCCACACACACACACCACCACCTCCCTGTGTGTTGTCGTGGCAACGCCGTGGCTGCCCCATTATAATGCCTGCGTGTTTGTAAGTGGAGTTGCTGCTTTGACGCTGTTGGTTTCTCTCTTTTTCTCTCTTTGTCCCTTTGAAATAGGGAATAAAAAACAGGGGCCGACAGACGGGGGGGGGGTGGTAAGGGAGGTAGGTTTGGAAGAGAGGAGGGGGGGATGATGCAGGAGCTCTAGCAATCATTTAGCACTTCCCTCTCTTGCTTTTATCTGTCCTTAGAGCTGCTTTCTACATTTCCTTTTGTCTCTGAGGTTGCAGGCTGCTCGTCGCTCCCGTAAAAAGGTGGCTGTGTGAGGGAGCAGCCGTGGAGTTTATTAGGTTGATCACGCTCACAGCTTTACTCTCTTTCTCCCTCACTCACACACACACACACACACACACACACACATATATTAGATGCATTGATGAGGACACCCGTATCAAAGAGAATCCACAATGGGAACAAACATACAGAGCAGATGAAACAACTCCTTTGTGTTTGGCTCCAAGAGAACAACACCTCGTAATGAGGAGGTGCGTGCGAAGGTGCGCGCACGCGCGTATGTGTGTGATTAGTAGATTCCTTGTCTTGTATTTGTTTCCTGTACACCGCAAGCTCGTATCTGTTCCGAGCTGTGTCTGGCAGTGTGTCTACAGGAGCAGACTGACAGGTGTGTGTGTGTGTGTGTGTGTAATCTCCCAGATAAGGTAGGCAGATAGAGCGAGCAGATAGACAGGGGTGTTGGGGATGAGATTGCAGGAGGGGCTTAAAGCTGAAGCTGTAAATCACTTAACCTGGGGCTAATGGGCTTATAGGCTGTACTACAGTACACACACACACACCGATACAAAAACTCAATCTCATTTGCCCTTCCAAACGCACACAAAATAACTACATTTCTGCAATGCGGGGCCCCAGGGCCTCAATAAGTCTTATCTGAAATGATAACTATTAAATCATGTCCATGCAAATTACAAACAGACTAATGTGTGTAGGTATGCTGTTCCGTGCATATTGTCCCGCATGTTTCTTCATCACTGTTTGCATCGGTGTTGCATCACGACGTGTGTGGGGGCGTGTCGCATGAAAATGCAATATAGGCTTTCACCCGACGTACACGTGAGTCAAACTAAAGTATTAAGCTGGGCCTGATGTATTAGTTGGGGTTTGTTTTTTTGTTTTAGGGCCGACAGGTGACTCATCAAGTTATATTCTTCCTTAGGCACGCATGAATCACTCGTGCGGGAGCGTTTGGGCCGAGCCAGGCAACCAAACCAAAAGGCGCGCTCGCATAATGCAGGACGACGGAGGTGTGTGCGTGTGCAAGCTGCCACTCGCCTTTCGTTCAAACACGCCCACACAGGAAGACACACGCACACACGCACACAAATAAGGTACACAAATACATCCCTCCTTCATGCAGGCTCACATATGGTGGGCCATTCTCCTGGTCAGTAGCTCATTACATTTCTCATTATGTCTTTACACACATTTGGCCGATCCCCTGCACCTGTTGAGGTGCGATATACCGGCTCTCTGCTCGCACCTGCTCCTTCTCCTCCTCCTCCTGTCCCTCCCTCTATTGCTCCGTCTCACCCTCACGCCCTCCATCTCACACTCCTCTCCCTATCACTCCATCTGTCTACCTGTCCCCCCCCGCCTGCCCGCCTCGTCATCCTCCCCGTGCATCCTGACGGAGACCACACTGTTGCCAAGGCTACCGCAGCCATTGTGTACCCGGTTGCCAGGTGACTGGTCGCCGTGGCGATGATCAAGAATTCTGAAGCGCTGCCGCCGCCACTGCCACTCCTCCTCCCCTCGATAAATAAATCTTCACCATTTTTTTCCCGTCCTTTCTCCGCTCCGCCGTTGTCCTTCCCTCCCTCCTACGGACACTGGTGGAAGAAAAGCAGGGCAACCTTTAAGGGGAACTGAGCAACAATGGACGGATGGATGATGGCTTGTTTGTTTTCACTTCCTATGTCTCTCTCTCTCTCTCTCTCGCTCTGCCTTCAACTCTATTTTTCTTTTCCCTTCATCCATCGAGTCTCCAGCTGTCCAGCCTGCCCAGTTTAATAATGAATTGTCTCTGCTTTCTTTCTCATTTCCCTCTCTGCCTGCTTGTTTGATCACCCCTCCTAATTCTTCATCTCACTCTTTCTCCAGTGTTTTATTTCACCAAACAGCAGACCATGAATGGCCCTTGCTTGGGCTCTCTCCTCTTTGTTCATCCTGGCACTGGGGGTAATTCAGCCTTCATCGGTCTTGTACCTCCTCCTCCTCTACTTCATTTTTACAGCATTCACCTTCTTCCTTCGTCTATGCTCCCTCTCTCCTTTTCTCTCTCCCCATCACTGGATAGTTTGTCAGGCTTGCGGCAATGCTCTTATCCTTTTAATATGCTTACTCTAATGCAATAGTAAATTCCCGTTCCCCATCACAAGGAAAGATGATGGCAGATAAAATTGGTGTGCAGTAGGGTTTGAACATTATGTTGGGGCTTTTAAAAAAAAAAGAAGACAGTATTTTTTTGGCATTTCCATTAGACTGTATTTGGGCTGAAATTAATTTTACATTTGACAGTCTTCAGGCCAAAGAAGATAAGTATCCAGTTTTTACTCCCAGAATTTTATCTGTGGCTTGAAGATGTTGTGGCACTAACCTCTATTACAAGCAAAGATGATGGTGAAGAGGAAAAAGAAGACATATCCACACATGTGGAAACTAATTAAACTGTGAACCATATCTCATTTTTCATCAAAGGCCTGTAATGGTTTTCAGCAAGCTGATGCGCTTGTTCAACCCAAGTGGCTATCAGACAGAGAGATGAGGGCAGATACAGCAATACTTGAAACATCAAGTATATTTGTTGCATACACAGACATTGCAGGTCTCATACCGCAAAGCTGAAAGAAGGCCAGTGAAGTGTTTACTGTATATTAAATAGCTTTTGGAGGCTAAGAGAATCAATTGTACACTTGATGGTCAAATGTATGTGGACACTCCCACTCAGCCTCAAGACATATCCAGAACAGGTTTCTCCTCCACGTCCTTGGTTGCCAGGGTGACGAGCCCCAAATAATACATGACTGACAAATACGCCAGTGACGACACCTGGCGCCTTTCTGAAAAGTTCAGAGATTTCCAACAAGAAGTGCTGATGAAGATGATAACACTCTCATGTCTGTACATTCAGTATTGGCGGGACACATATGAGAATGGTATCGGCCTTCTGATCTAAAACTCTCCTATAATTGGGCCTTATGCAGACAGAGACATACACATACTTTTGGCAAATAGTGCACATCATCCTTATTGAGTAAATTTAACAGCTTGGTGAAATGAAAACTAATCTTTTGCAAATACGAGGTTTTCTAACAGCAATCAGTGCAGCAGATTTTAATGTGAAAGTAACCTTGTCTGCCCACCCATGGTCTAGATGTGCTATCTTCAGCCAGCTGGCTGTGTGTGTGTGTGTGTGTGGTAGTGTGTGCGTTGTAGTGTAAAGGGCAGGTGATTGCAGTTTCCTGTGCCTGCCTGTCATGATGTGATGTGTGTGTGTGTGTGTGTGTGTGTGCAGCTTCATTGCGTGTGTGACCAGGCTTGTCCCCTGATGTGTCCCCGAGCTTAGCCTGACGCTCCATTGATTTGTATGGAAATACCGCCTGTTCACACAGCAGGCCCGACACCCGCTCTCTCTCTCTGTCATCAGTGCCCAGCTGTGGGACGCTGGTTGTGTTCTTTCATTTTTGTGTGTGTGCGTGCGTGTGTGTGTGTGTGTGTGTGTGTGTGTGTGTGTGCGCGTGCGTGTGTGTGTGTCAGCAAGCGAGAGAGCTGTGTTATTGACTGTATGTGGCTGGAAGAGTGAAGAAAAAGGATTGTGTGTGTCATATAGAAACACCAGCGCATTGAATCTGTATGCGTGTGTGAATGTACATCTGCCTCTTGATGATACGGTTGATCAATTTGAGCTGTGAATTCACTCACACACACACACACACACACACGCTCTGGCTTGCCCTGACAGAATCCATGGGGTGAAATATAATGACCAGAAGCACCATTCAACATCCTCCTATCAACACCCTCCGTCCCTTTTGTTTACCACCCATTCTTCCTCTTGTCCTCCTCTTCCTCCCTCGCAAGATGAGTCAGTCCTCCCCATTTCCTTCTTTCCATTCTCCTCTCCATCCTTCTGTCCTCCCTCCCTTTCTCCCTCTGCATTTTCCCCATCAAAATCTCTCCTGTCCTCCACCTTTTACTCTTATATTCCATATCTCATATTCATCCTCTCCTCCATCTCCATCTTTCCCTCCATCCTGCTTTCTCCCCTTCCTTCTCTCCGTCTCTCTGTATTCTGTTAAAGTCATGACCCTATTCTGTTCACGTGCTCATCACTAAATGACAAACCGGAGACAGCTCCCGCCTCTTAAAGGCCAAAGCGAGATGCGTGCGAATCGACAGTATCTCTCCCTCTCTCGGCCCTTTTAACACTCATACAATATGTGTTTTTTGCGCCACCCTGGGCCTCGCTCTGTCTAAAACTACACGTAATGGCACTATTCACCGTGAGAGAGGACCACACAGAAAGAAAAGGTCTGGCCGTAGCCTCCGTGTTTGCTTTCTTTTACTTCATTTTCCACATTAAAACACTGGCCGACAGTGTGCTTTTCTTCCTTTGTGGCAGTGGCAGCCATTTCGGCTTTTGATACATGTCGTACACATCAAAATGAAACCCACCTAATCTCAGTATTCACCTTCTTATTTGCAGAATAGAGTTTATCCGCCTTTGGAGGCTGACATACATATTTATGAGATAAACTCGCCGTCTACATCATAGCGAATATCATCAAACAGATGCAAGTTATATGAAGATGGGCTGTTTTAAGGGGGAAAGAGACTAAATTGAATTTAGTTTACATTGCTTGTTGTTAGTCTCGTGGTGCCCAGACTTTTCCATTTTCCACTGCATCAATGCGTAAATCACGTTCTAAAAACACGACTTTAATGTTGCTTTGTTGTCAGTGAACAACGTGATGGCCTTTTCAAAAATTACACCAGCCAATATTTTTTCCTCCCCAAGAGAAACCAATCCAAGTGATGATTCCTGCAAAAAATATTTACACGAGTGCTACATTAGAGTGATCCGATATGGTGTCCCGTCTACCTGCTGCACAGTAGATAATCAGCGGGGAAAAAAAGTTTCTCCTTATTGGTTTGCTGCTGCGCTTTGTACTAAAGCAACTACTCCTGCGGTTATTAAACCGGAGACGGTGAGCTCACAGCTGCGCTCACTGTGATTCGCGATCTTGTGGAATCTCATAAGCCTCATAGTGGGTTAGAAAGACACAAAGCTTTGATCAATTATGATATGGAAGACGAACAAATTAGCTCCTGCTGCTGGCGTCACCTTCTGGAGTCATCATGACATCACCACGAAACCATGACCTTCAAATTCCCAAAGCAGGCCACCACCCAAACAACATTTTCTGTGTTTTTAAGCTGAATTCAGCCCGTGCAGCTACAGCCAACCATATTTATGACTGTACGCAGTATGACATCAGAGAGAGATTCACTTTATGGCTCAATTTTATGCTACTCCTCCTCTGCAAGTGTGTGCAATGGGATGAAGTATCATACAAATATGACCCTACTTGGAGCTGTTTGTTGGCTGTGCATGGAACTACAGCATAAATTGTACCATCATAAATCTGCTTTATTGTGCTGTGTCTGTGTATGTTTGCTTAAGTGTGAGTGGACTGGGTTTTTACTGCCCCGAGACGCCTAAAAATGCCCCCATAGGAAAAGATAACCCTAAAACAGTGGTCACCTGTGAGTCATTTATCCTGAAGTTTATTAGAAAAATATCAGTTTTTAGGGTTGGGTGTACAGGTTAAGGGTGAGGATCGTCCTTACTAGTAAATTAAAAATGTGTGTTTACTTGAGTTAAACAGAAACACGTGGAATGCAACCATTTGGTCCAAAATAATGTGAAAAAACAACTTCACTTTCTCTGTGGCCCTTACTGTGAGTGTGTGTGTGTGTGTGTGGAATTAGTTGGTTCTAGCTGGCAGCCATGTAGCTCAATAGTGGAATTAAGGTGATATTGGATGGACTGCAACACATTACACCACTTCACTGTCACGGACAGCGGAGTGCTTATAGCAAACATCACTTACTCCTCACGCTCAAACATGCACTCTCACAAACACGCACACACTGCCTGACACATAACATCCATTTAACACACACACACACACACACACGCACACACACACAGCTTTTATGATATTTGGAGCTTGAAAGTGAATGACAAAAGAGGAGGACGTTTAAGGAAATGTTTTTTTCGGGGAGATTTAGGGAAGGAAAGTGCGTGCCGCATATTAAGCATGTTCTTCCCTTTATGCGAGCGGGCATAAAGCTCTTTTATATCATTTTAGATAATTTCTCGCTCGTACAGGCTCCAGCTAAAACATATTTCTCTCCTTTTATCATCTTTTTTTATCGCGCCATCCTCTTAACAAGCATTTTCCTGTCTCCTTTTGCTAAGTACAGCCTTTTTCTTCACAGCCTCTCTCCCTTTCGTCAATCTTCCCATTTTGCCAGCTCTCATTCATAACCATCGCACGCTCTTTTTGTCTTTTTCTTTCATCAGTCCAGTCCTCTTCTCAGCATTTATATACTTAAACATTTTGCATTGCAGACATGATATAGTATAGGTGTAGCACACCATCTCCACTCCATACCGACCTTTGAGCGCATAATATAATCTTTGTGAGGGTTTTATGTGTTTTTAATGCATTCCTGCACTTTTTGCTGCCTGGGGAGGAATAGGGTTAATTGAATTGTAATGTTTGAAATCGAATCTCTTCTGTTTGTTTCTTTCTGTCTCTCCCTTTCTATAGGTTTGAGATAACTGGATCTGGTTCCATGTTGGAAAAATATGTGGATTCGCAAAGCTCCAAGGATAACAGTGGAATATTTTATTGTTTCTTGCTACGTTTCTACCAGCAAAGCGAAATGCACAAAATATTCGGGTGCCACGCTTTTCACTTTTAGCTGACGCTGACCACTGCGCTGACCAGGTGGCAGATTATTACATTCTATGACATTTGGTTTTTAATATCACTGCCAACATGTTTCTTAAATTCTTGCTTTCTACACTATCTGCAAATGGCAAGTAGAGGATGGTTAAGGTTAACAGGTTAATGTTAATAGCAGGTCTGCGGTGAGACACAAGCCTTCAGTCTGCTGCAGGGCAGTCGCACATTTTATACACCCACCTAGGCGTCCCACACCCTTACTTTCTGCTTCACTACATAAAGGCCACCCAACGTCCTGCACTGGTGCTGAAAGTTGACACTGGACTTGAATTGGGAGGTGCAGAGTTGTCCAAATGGGCCACAGTTATTAATTCAACCTGTCAAATTCATATGCAATCATCTTTTACTGCTCATAGAATATTTCACTGTGCTTTTCTGCCTTCTCAACCACAAAAGGCTGATTGGAGTGTAGATCTCATTTGAATCTCTGACTTTTAGTTATATTTTAGTTAGAGGTTGAAAGCTACGCCTAAGTGGATTCGATAAGGGACAGATTTGCATTTGATACGCAGGTTTGATACTGCATTCAGTTTCAATAAAATGCTATCAAAACCCAACCCTACCGTTACACAGATTGTCCTACCTCTTGCACATACTGTACATCCAAGTTTCCAGCCATTTATGCCATGTTATATAGCTAATGGGTATACTCTCTGCTCCTCCCCAAACTCTTTCCTTTATTTCTGGTACTTGTGTTTCTCTCTCTGTATCTTCCCTCTTTGATAAGTAATACACTGACCTTCTGTCCAGGCCTGGATCTATTGCCGGTCTAGGCAGATGACCGCCCACCCAGAACCTGGTTCTGCTCGAGGTTTCTGCCTGTTAAAGGGAGTTTTTCCTTGCCGCTGTCGCCTAGTGCTGCTCATGGTGGGAATTGTTGGGTCTCTGTACATAGAGGTAGTCTAGACCTGCTCTATATGAAAAAGTGCTATGAGATCACTTTGTTATGATATGGCGCTATATAAATAAAAGTGAATTGAATTTAATAAGTAATATACTGACTTTCTTTCCAGGCCTGGATCTATTGCACCCCCCCCCCCCTCTATCATATCTGAAGCAAGGGGAAGAAATGGGGCAGACACTGCATACATTTACCGTACTGGCACACACTCATAAATACACACACGAAGTGACAGACAAGGGAAGCATGGCCACAAGGGATGGGGAGAGAGAGACAGAGAGAGCGAGAGAGAGAGGTGTGTGTGAGAAAGAG
>JAVQJF010119058.1:0-41052 GCA_036023855.1 Gadopsis marmoratus
TTTATACTTTTTGCTATATTAAGCATTTTGTACATTTATTGCCCTATTGAGAATGACTGGAGCTGCAGTCTCTCCGCTGTGTCTGCCTGCTTATCAACAGGTGCAGTGAATTACGCTCAGTCACAGTAACACACAAACACAGAGACAGACAGGATTCCAATTAGAGGAACTGTGCCTTTAGCTCTATAGGTAGAGCTGAGGACTTCCAACCAAAAGGTTCAGGGATTGAATCCTGCTCTGGCTGCAAACATTTGCACTATTCAACTTACAAATTATAGCTGTAGTCTGCTGTACATTGATATTATTCAACATTCAAATCTGCTCTCCAGTTTAGCGACAGCTGTTCAGCATTCACACGCATTTTCTTCAGGAAATGCAATTTTTCTAGTTTTACTTCAGCTGCACAGTTACATTTCAGTTTATCTTGTGGGTTTGTAATTGATTGATTTCCTAGAGAGAATTGATTTCCTAGACAGAAAAGAAACACAATGCAAATTTAAAAAGATTGAGATAGAATAAAACATTATTTTTTTCATACATACTGAATAGTACTTTTGCCTGTGGACCTGCTGTGCATTGACAAAAGCAATGAATTGATTAATTGGATGTGTACCAATCGACCACTGTCTGTTGTTTTCCCTATAATTAGTACCAAAGTCTTTCCAGGAAATGTCCTGGAAAGACTTTGGAAATTACACACGCGTTAGCAGCTAAACACAAGCCTGCATTTCTTAGTTCCATAAGAGCGGACATTTTAAAGACGCAAGGTTTTCATCCAACAGCAACGACATTGCACATGCAGGATTATTTGAAATTTAAAATGTGTCCTTAATTCACTTTTAATGTCAATTAAAAAAACTTGCAGAGTAACTGGAATGATTTTTCAATCACAAATGAGAACCTGGATGCAAAAATGGCCTTTTGACATGTCTCTAATTTTATACGCCTTCTGTTTATTGCTGTTTAAAGGTCAACCTAACATAGAACCTAAAAAAGAAATCCCGATGTCTCTCACAGGTGGGTGGTGTGGAGTCGGGCTTCAGGAGGACTCAGAGCTCCGGGACGGTGCAGAGGTTGTACCAGATCAAAGGGAAACGCAACATCCGTGCCAAGGAGGTGGAGCTGTCCTGGACCAGCTTCAACAAAGGAGACTGCTTCATCCTCGACCTCGGAGAGGTGAGGTCTCAAACTGTAAAACCAGCGTCGGGAGAACACATCCTGGAAAATCTGCCAGCTTCCATAATCGGGCTACTCCTGATACCCCTGTAATACAAATCAAAGTCTGTTGTGACTCTGAAACTGCAGCTACATGAGGGGAAGACGATTAGAGTGACCGTTGTTGTGGTCTCGTGCTGTTTCTTTGCCCTGCAGACCATTGTGTCGTGGATCGGGTCGCAGGCCAACATGTTCGAGAAGCAGAAAGTGCGCGAGATCGCCTCGCTGATTCGTGACACGGACAGACACGGTAAAGCCCGAATTGTGGACACCAGCGAGGGGGAGGAGCCGGAGGAGATGCTCAAGGTAAAAGTGCACTTTTATTATGCAAGAGACTTTTTCATTCACAAGACACTGGTAAGATTAAGGTGGACTAAGAGAAGGAGGATTTTACCAATAGAGGACACAAATCGCGTTAAAGGAATAGTTTGACATTTCGGGAAATGCCCTTCGTGCTAAGAGTTAAGAGAAGTTGTAACCACCCTTCTGTTTGGATACACTAAATATGAAACAAATATATAACATGTTAGAGTGCTGATAGGCTGATTTTGTTGCCTTTGGACAGAGTCAGACTGTCTCACCAGGTCCTGCCTGTAGCTTCATATTCAGCGTACAGACACAAGAATGGTATCAACCTTCTCACCTAACTCTCGGCAAGAAAGCAAATAACCGTGTTCCCCAAAATGTGGAGCTACTCCTTTTTAACTATGCTAAGGAAGTCCTGAAGTGTTTCCGTGTCCTGAGCCTCCTGGTATGTTGCTGAGCAGGTCCTGGGTCAGATGCCGGAGCTGGCAGAGAGCACGCTGGAAGAGGACAACAAGGCAGACGTCTCCAACTCTGCCTCCCTCTACAAGGTAACGTTATCTGCAGAGCTGGGAAAACCCCACCGATTATCATGTGCTTCTTGTTCAGAGTAAAGCTTCAAACACTGTGCACATTTACCCCACAGGTGTCTGATGCGTCGGGCGCCATGACAACAACCAAAGTGTCGGAGAAGAGCCCGTTTGCCAAGGACATGCTGGTTCGCGAGGACTGCTTCATTCTGGACAACGGCGCCAACGGAAAGATCTTCGTCTGGAAAGGTGAGGAAATCCCACTTGACCCCAAACCAGCAAACATGTGCCGCCTGAAATGCATACCGCGGAGAGTGATAGTTGTTAGATGCCGGAGCTATTCGATATCTAATTGGATCAAATTTTAATGAGCGTTGTGAAAAATAACACAGCTGACAGCCTCAGGACGCGCTCGGAAATGTGGAGTAAAAGCATTGTTTTCTGGTCGGATTACACTTCATTGTGCAGTTCATTCTTTTTTTTGCGCATTTATCTGGTTTGACAACGTACAGTGTCCATTGCAACTTGAAATAAGCTGCTAACAGAACGCTCCCAACGGAAAAGGCCTAAATACAAAAGGGGGAGTGAATGTTTGTTTGTTTTAAGCCGAATCCAGTAATTTTAGATCCAACGTGTTTCCGTTTAGGCCAACATCGTACTGAATGAATCAAAGCTGGCGGCCTGGAGAAGGCGTTGGAAAAACCGTTGACACCTTCATGTTGGGAAATGAAACGTACAGCTACAATTGGAACAGCTGACTGAATAAAAATAAATACAAACATTAAAAAGAGAGACCTCGTCTTTGGTTGGAGGTCAGAAGGGTGATGGAGGTGTTTGTAGTCATGACCTCTGCACTAACGCCAGAAAGAGACCTAATGACCAACAAAACAAATGGTCCATCTATGATCCTGCTTTGGGGAAATTGGCAACGTGCTTTATCTCTTAAACTGCCGGCACTCATGTCATTCACTGATTGTCAGGTAACGGAGCGAATGCTGAGGAGAAGCAGGTGGCCCTGCAGATGGCAGATAAATTCATCGAACAAATGAAATACCCCAGGATGAAAACGCAGGTACTGCTCCCGTCTCTTCAGAAAGTTACTGCGAAGTCTCACGCTTACGCACTCTGCATGTTTTTGTAGCTACTCTGGCTCCTGCGGCCTCTTATGATTTTTAAATGATCATTTACAGACCAGGGTGATCACCTGCTGCAGTACATCTACTGTAACTTCGGCATGAGTACAATAAGCAGTAAAGGTTTTACCGTATGTGCTTTGTGCCGCAGGTGGAGATTCTGCCGCAGGGGAAGGAGACCATCCTCTTCAAGCAGTTCTTCAAGAACTGGAACTAAACGCTTCATGGGAACATTTGAGGAATCTGCACGCGAGGAGAAGCTGCATATCTGACAGACAGCATCTGATACAAAATACATTTCAGTCTTTATATGCATTTACCTGTATGTACATATTTGTAAGGTACTGTGCTGACAGCGCACATTGTAGCTTGTTTCGGACTTTTATATAGGCAAACAAGGATCTTCTGACTTTAGGTAAATGAGTTTTTGTTTTTTACATTTGTTCTAGTGTCACAGACTGCATTTGAAAAATTAAACCTGAAACTGCTTGCTACTTGTCGAGGAAGTGGTTTTATTTATTTTTCCCCTGACGCACGCGTCGGGGTTTCAAGTTCACTTTGAAACGTGCAGAGACGCTCTGCCACGCTTCCTCCCATCACAGCTGCTTGTTGCATAAACTCTGCCCTCGCTGTTGCTATGGCTGCATGACGATTACCTGCACACAATAATCCAGTATGATGACACGTCACCGTCATGGTCCTCTGTAATCAGTGGTGGACTTTACCTACGTACGTTTACTGAAAGGCTGTAGTTATTATACGCTGTACTTCCATTTAGTCTTCTTTAGTCTGCAGACTATGATGCATTATTATAGATAAAATTGCCCAGCGGTATATACATAAATAAAAAATTGCTCCACCTTTACTTGAGTGGAAGCATTAAAGGGAACGGATCTGAATACTTCTTCCACCGACAGTGACTCATTGTACAGAGTCTGGATCAACTTCTGTAGTACATCGTTTTTAATCCGTGTTTATTTAATGTTTTTTTTATTGCATTAGTCAGGTGATTTACTGCCAGCCTGTTAATGCTATCTATGTTGCTATAATTAGATTTAAATGTCATGCCTGGCGACACCTAAACAAGTATATTTGTGAGACAATTTAGTGAACTATAACTAAATAAATGTATTCTTTTTATAATTAGCATTCTATATCAACTCAGAAAAAACAAACCAACCCTGACCTCAGGTTCAAGCACAGCGGTTCATTGGTTAGAGTAGATCAGTGAAATGGCTACTTTCTTATTCCCCCCATACACAAATGCCATGAAGCAGCCTGAGGTTCACAGTCTTGGACACGAGGTAACCAAGCAGTGAGGCTAAATTCAGTCCAGGTTAAATAATCGCACTGAAAGAATCATTTTATTATTATTCGCTTTTGATTTCCCTTGAAGAGATGGACAACACTGATTCTGACTTTGTCCAAAAAGTAATTTTCCTTAATTTCTTTCTTTTCCTTCTTTTAAATCGAAGCTCAAAACGTTTCTGTCTGCCACTGTCGATTTACTTAAATTTGTCCTGTTTAGTTTTATTCAGTTTTAGCTTATATTTTGTTTTAAGTTATTTATATGTCTTTTTGTTTCGCCTTGTATGCACTGGTACAAGTGGTCAAATAATGCAAATGTGGCTTATAGATCATGTTTAGACCAAGATTTTATTTTTTTTTTTAACCTTTTCAACGTAGTTTTAGGTGTTTTAAGAATTATGTTACACAGTAATTTAAGCCTATTATATGTTCCCCTTATTATAAAGACCCTCACACTGCCAGTTATACCTCAGCGTCCACTATATAAAAATACATTAACTGTAAAACCAGTGTGAATGTACGATCAGCGCGTGTGCATCACTCTGTGTGATATCCGGAGGCTTGATATAAAAGAATCCTGCCCTTTTGACCTCTTACGGTAAACGTGCCAGCTGCTGCTGTGAAGCTGAGAGGTTTGCGTGCTTCCATCGCCATAAAACAAGGCCCTTAAAAATAAAAAAAAAAGGTCCAAAGTTCAGGGAGGAGACAGAGGGAAGAACAAATACGCTGATCGGAGAGCTGAGGCTGTCCAGTCTTCGCCAGCGGCAGAGCTGCTCCCTCAGACTACAGGTATGAAACTCAGCATATACAGAATACACTGTGTGTGTCTTTGGTGCAGGTCTGTGGGAATTTATAGCAACATATTTGAATATTTTATATTCAGTTTGTTTATCATTGTGGGTATACTTCATGTATTCATTTTTTATTTTTAAATTTTCCTGATATTCTAAATTGATACTCAGGTCTCACTGAATATACAAATGCATATATGTGATTATTATATACATTATTAAGTTGTTTAAATTGTTTTGGCAGGTGTTTAAGAATTACAGTCAAAGAAATTACTTATACTTGAGTCACGTCTGAATGTTAAGCTACACTTTACAGCAATACTGTGTTTCTCAACACTCTGTAGCTGTTTCATATTTCCAGAAGTATTTTTCACTTATTTTGAATTTTCCTACAAAGAGAATGTAAATTTTGCATTATTTATAAAAGATGTTATATTGCTAAAGGATAAACTACCCAACAGCATATACAATAGTTAAAATGAGCTCCAACTACACAGTAAAGCATCAGTAACATTAATCCAATAACATAAAAATTAAGAGTATAAAACTCTCAGTACTTTTACTTTGCTAATATTACTTACACTTTTATTTATATGACAGTTTCAATGCAGGACTTTTACTTGTAATGGTGCATTTTTATTTTACTTTCAGCTCTTCCACCCCTGTTAATTAAATGTGTTCTGCTCCACAGAAGTGAGGACGCCAACATGGAGATGAAGAGCATCATGAAAGCTAATAAAAGTAGGGGTTGTTTTTGTCATATTTTTGAATTTTTGCCAAGAAATGTCACTTTCCTGTTACGTGCGTGCACGAGAACTAACAACCTTTGTCCAGATGCTCATAAATGTTGTTATGGCTTTAATCTAAAATGATATAACCCAGCTTTGATTACGGCTGTAAATGCTGGATGGTGACACCCTTGAACTCAGTCTAAGGCTAATAATCACAGTTGTTGACTATTTGGAAGTATCAATACGCCATGATTTACTTCCTTTTTCACTCATTCTCTGCTGGATGTTTCTGTTGGAATTCAGCCACGTGCAGTGATATTAACTGAGACTCAAATGAGGTTGTTTAATCCAACATGTGTCCCCCTGCAGGGGTGAGCGTGCTGCTGAAGGCGGAGGACAGCAGCACCACCCAGAGCAGCTCTATGGGGGCCGTCCGCTGGACCCTGCCTGAGGAGAGCGTTCAGATTCACAGCTCGGCCCCCAGCAGACCCGCCAACACCAACGACCTCACCAAACACTCACAGGTACGTGAAACAGCCTTTTGTTTTGTTCATTACCTTGAGGCTGGGGTCTGTTTTTAGGCCTGCATGAATTTCCCATCTGGGCTTTTGATTGCCATAAAAAACCCCACAGTGGGAAGACACATTTAAATTTGACCCGTTTCCTGCAGCAACGTCCTCGTCAGAAAGGCCTGAAGGACCTACGCAGCTTGCAGGAGTGCGTGCAGTTCATCAATCACTGGAAGGAGCAAGTGGACCAAGTCTGCAAGGTAGGACACGAGGCGAGGGAGGAGAAGATAGGACACATACTAATGTTATTACTCATGAACAGAAATGAATTGTGAATTGTAGACTTGAGGAAGAAGACAAGGAGGTACTGCCGTTGTTGCTCCATGTTTAAGAGTCTACTGCAGGATGTTTGCCAGCTGAAGAAATAAATAAACAGTCATCGCCCAATTTTCCTTTCCTGTCATTCGTCTTTATGCTATCCAGTGTATGACGCTGTCTGACAGTGTGCGGTGTTGTGTCCTAGCAGGGCAGTGGTGATCCAGAGGAGGGCACCAGCAAGAAAGAAGCCCAGAGTTTAGACGTGCGGACTGAGCGCAGTCTTGAGGAGAGCAGAAAGTTGATCCTGGAGTGGGCTGATGAACTCCACCATGTCGACAAGGTATCGGGTTTTGGGGTCCAAGGACCAACATCTAAATTATCGCGAAGGAAGACGTGTTCTGATGTAAGAAATAGCAAAAATATCAATCTTAACTTGCTGATTTTGCGTCCGTAGCTCCTGAAGGACACCTCCTGGGGTCAAGAACATGAGAATAAAGAAGATAAGGGCGCTAATGAGGAGGAACAGCTGAGGATCATGGATTGGGCGAAGGAGCTGCAGAAGGCGACTGAGGTGAGGAATCCCAAACCTAAAAGTAAAAGCCCAAAACCTGTGGAAAGGTTTTAGTTCTCGTGGCTGTCAACAGAAATGAACACCTACCAAGTGCATCTCGGTTAAGGGCAGCGAGCCCTCAGTCTGTTTGAATTCAGAATTTGAAGGAAACAGGTGACACGTCTTGCGGCTGAAATGAGCCCTTGTGTCTGCAGAGTTGTGGTGTGCAGAGCGACGAGCTGGGTAAAGTGCTGCGTCTGCTGGGCCTGAAGAAGAAACGGCTGGTCAACCTGCTGCCTCTGCTGGAGTTCATCACCTGGTCTCTGCTCAAAGAAGACAGCACGGTGAGGAACTGTTTGGGCTTTTAGCTAAAACTGTGTGACAAATTGGGTTCCTCAGAAGGTCGAAATCAAATTGAAACCGCGGGAAAGCCACTTTTAAAGATAAACATTTTAATTGCACAAATGAACCATCGTAAGACCCGTAATAATCGTAAAACATCGTAAAAATCGTAAAGCCTAAACTGAAACAAGGAAACCAAGCATTTGTTCATGCTCGATGCCACGCAGTGCACACATGCCCAGGTTGTGAAGCGACTTTATGTAACGTGCGATTTGAGTGAACTCTGCTCTTTGAATGCGTGCTGAGCGTCAATAAATGAATTTGTTGATTCAGTTTATATGACCCTGGTCTGCCTCTGCCCTGATAAAGACATAAGGAACAGTCACTGCCCCTGATGACTGACAGTAAAGACTCTGCAGATGACGGCGCGGTGACCGAATTAGGGAATCACCACATGAAAATGCCGTTCCTATGAAACATGTTTTCATTTGACCTTTTGTTATTTTGCTTTTCAGACAATGATTTCACAGTTATGGTTGCTGGCAAAGCAAAGGACCTGGAAAGCAGGAATTCCAAGATACATCCCAAACTCAGGTCTGTATTTATGCTGCAGCTGAAGCTTGCACCACACTGATTTGCCCAATGGACAAATACAATAACAGCTCATAACAGGGCAACTGATCGCCATTTAGATCAGTGGTTCCCGAACTGTTCTGCTTGTGAAGATATTCTGAGTTGAAGAATTTGGTTCTTTCCTATTTCCTATCCTGGTAATCATGTCTCACTTGTCCCAACCGCTGGACTCATCAGTTTAGACCGTGTACAATAAACATTTCCCTTGTTTATCCACTGCAACTTTGACTTCATGTCTGTGTCTCTGTTTGCAGTCTGGAGTTGGATTTGCAGCGCAGCAGGTAAGATCGACCTCCACTTCATCTTCGTCTCAACTCGCACTGGACAGACAAAACGCAAACATCGCATCCACAACAAGCTCATTTGTGCCAACACTCCCCCTTTTTCTCATCAGCTGATGTGGTTCTCGACTCCATGACCAACCACCCCTGGCTGCTGGTGTCAGAGGACCAGCGAATGGTCCAGGAGGACCTCTCTGAGTCCGACGTGCCCTGCAGCTCCCAGCGCTTCGACAGCTGGCCCTGCGTGCTGGGCTGGGAGGGCTACAGCAGCGGCCGCCACTACTGGGAGGTGGACATAGCCAACAACGGCTACTGGCGCGTGGGACTGACCACCGTCGACTCCAAGCGTCACGGCCGGTTTCCGATGACCCCAAAGGAGGGCTACTGGGCCCTGTGGCGCAGCACGCACCAGTTCTACGCCTGCACCAAGCCGGAGACACTGCTGCCCACCGGCCTCATGCCTCGACGCGTGGGGATCTACTTGGACTACGAAGAGGGCCAGATCTCCTTCTACAACGCAGAAAAGAAGTCCCACATCTACACCTTCACTGGAACCTTCAAAGGGAAGCTGTACCCTCTGTTCGCCCCGCTGGATGGGCGCACACTCATGAGGATCATCCCACCGCAGGAAATCTCAGTAAACTGAGAGGAACCTTAACTCTTATTGGACACTCAGAAGAATTCACTTTGACCAAAAGTACAGAAAACTAAATCTGCACAAAGATGATTTATTTTGAAAAGTGGTGTCATCAGTTCCACACAAATATTTAGGATTTCACACAAATTTGCCTTCACTAAATGTTACTTTAAATATGTCCATTTCTCCCTGTTAAACTTAATTTAAAATCTCTGTGGTTTGGCTTAGAGCAGGGACAGACAGGTGAACTGCATCGAAGTGCTAACAGATATTGTTAACAGAAAAGGTTCATAGACGTATCTGATCACTGCACTTTAGAAAACTAATCTAAATTTCTGCAATGATGTAAGTGGAGATTTTTTTTTTGCATCAGACATTGAGAAAAACAAACTCTGAAAACTCACCTTTGAGTAAAAACAGAAATTATTTATTTTAAAAGAATGTATTTTAAAGAATAAGCTAGTTGGAGTCTGTCCAAGAAGGAAGCTAACAGCTGCATATGTTAAAAATGTCACTTATATTTCTGCATACATGCAAGCACTTTATAATGCACTTTCAGAAATGCACATAATAAATATTTCATATAGATATGTTGTCTTTCTGACATGGCATTACACTAATATTCCTCCCAACAACTGCATGTATCTTTACTAATGTACCGCTCTTCAATAAAGGTTCACTGGCCACACATTTCCTTCACTTTCACCTTTTTGCAAAGCTTTGTCCTTCAAGGAAATGGACAGCTTTGTGTGACAACTGTTGTTGGAGTACAAGTGCCAAAATTTTGTAGCGATGTCTAAATCTTTGGCATAAAAAAAACTGGTGAAAAAGCAGCACATTGTACACAAAGAGACTCCCACCGCCCCTGCAGGTGGTCTGCACAGCCCCTGGGATCAGCGTCCCACCCTACTGTCACAAAACACACACACAGGACACCTGACAGCATTTGCATCCAAATAAAATCAATCTGTACGAACACAAATCCAGTACGTGGTGGCTGATGTATGAAACGCTTGCGGTGCAGATAGATACAATAGGTTACCTCATTTTAGATTAAAGTTGTATGTGTATGTCAATGTATATATGTATATATATGTATATGTATGTATATATGTACTATGTCGATGTAATAAAAGCAAATTGAACAACAATGTCATGAGGTTTGTGTGTTCATTTTCAAGAAAATACACAAATACATGTCAAAAGTGTGTTTTCTATTCATGTCTGCTGGACTTCTACTAATGCAAAGTATAATACTTGGCAGTGTCATTGTTCAGCGTATATATTTAACATGTTTAGGTTTATGGTCCTACTTTTAGTCTGTATTCTCTTATTTTTTTGGTAACTCTAATACTGATGTAAGTAAAATACTGTGCGCACAGTGTTCAGTTAGTACACAGCATAAACAGTATGAAGGTAAGGCATTAGGTACACGCAGAAACATAGACATAAACTGAATACTGTACAACAAATATACAATATAACCAAATATATCCCATGTTTTGTCTGTTCACACCCCCCATTTATAGTCACTTCTATATTAATTTGAAAGTCTGGCCCCCACATTGTCTGCTTTGAAAAATTCTAGCCCTCGGACAAAAACAGTTGACGCCTGGAATATTGTTTCAATGAAGACTTTTAATAAGGTCGCTGTGACGCGTAGTGAGCTGCAAAATCACACACACACCGATTTAATATTTGATTTCCTGAGTAGCAGCAGCGCAGAGGGTTTTAACATCAACACGGTCCCAAAAAACCACAAGACAGAAAACACATCTGCAAATAAACAACAACAAAAAAACATTATGTTTCTTGTCTTCCTTAGTTTTCAGTTTCCCGATTGCTTGAGCTCCCAGAAAATCCCGTCCCCCAAATGCTTGCGGAAATGTGCCTGCAGCTGCAACAAATCACAATATAAAATCACACATACTCCGAATGATTACTGCACACGTCCCGTTTCTTGTGGTCTATTGTAGCAGCAGAGAAAGTGCTTTGCAGAATGAGTAATTGTCCATGACCCATAACTACATACCTGAAGAAATACGCTTGCCCTTGTGGAGGTATTATCACATAGGAGAGGTTGTGCCGAAGAGCACAACATAGACAGACTGAGTTCCATTTTTTCTGCACCTGGGGAACAAACAGAGACTGTGTAAAGAGGAAGCACACTCTCGTTCATGCTGTAAAATTTGCATGTGGAGGTATAAAGAATGTCCGCTGTTGCTTAGGAAAATGTATCGGCAAAGTAAAGTATACTCAGTTTGTTGCTAATATGCTAAAACATGCAAAACGACCAGTGTGGTCTTTTTGATCTCAGAGACTCACCTGTAAAAAGTGACGCTCTTAGTGGGTCACTTGAAGTTTTATTCGCCACTGTTCTCACTTCAAAGTCGTACCTGGTCCCTGAGCTCAAATTAGAAAACGTGTAGGTGGTTGTGTTTTGCACAGTCTGAGTCCAGGTGTGGCCCCAGAAGATGGAGCTGATTTGGACAGAGTAATTGGCTGCTGCTGCGTTGGCTGGGGCCTCCCACGCGATCGTGATTTCATGGTTATTGGAAGAAGAGACTTTGGCATCAGTAGGCGGCAAAGGCACTGGGGCAAAGAAAAAGGGGATGGGAGAGAAAAGGAGACGGTGATTCATCAGAGTATCTTTCAGTCAAAGGATTTTCATGTTGTTATACACACAAATGGGGAAAATGCAACAGGGGCCAAAGACTCACAGGTGAATTTGGAACTTCCCACTGGCGGGCTCTTGAGTTGCCCGCTAACGGTGCAGACGGTCACTGTGTAATTGGCTGCCGTCATCAGTCCGTTAAAATACATCATTGGTCCGGTTACCTGCGACGTATTTACAGTTTTGCCGTTCAGCTGGAGCTCGACGCTGAAAGATGTATAATTACCCACAGGAGACGTCCAGGTGGCAGTGAGGGAGTCGTGTGTTGGGACCAAGATCAGGTTTGAAATTGGTCCAGGAGCTATGGAGGAGTCACAACGTCAGACTGATGACATCCATCACAGCAGGACAGAGTTTCTGTTCGGTTTCTGTGAATCATAGAATTCGTTAACTAGCAGTCAACTGCAAAACCATTAGCCCAGAGTTACCGGTGTAGTTGATGACGGTCACTTTCTGTCCCTCCAGACCGTTACCGGCCAGTGCTGCGACACTGAGGGTTATCTTGGAGCCCACCGGCAGCAGTTTTACTTCCACTTCCATTTTGGTCACCGTTTGGTTAAACAGTATGCTAACATTCAGACAATTCAAAAGTCAGACGGGGTAAGAAACATGAGCAGTCAAATGACGATGGAGGTTAATCAAACTCCATGTTAGACAGACTTCTTTGGAAAAGGAAAGAAAAGTTAAAATTATCCATCACATAACGACTCCCCGGTTTAACGTCGACCTACTGCAGGCATTCTTCTGTGCAACATGTTTTACCTCGAAATAAAGTGGCTTAGATAATTGTTAAACTGTCAGTTACAGGCTGTTGTGCGTCTTGCTGTGTAGGAGTTTGTTGTAGCGGTGATGCCGTGTTCACAAACGTCTGCAACATTTCAAGCAAAGACATTCAACGTTCTTTACACAGGCAAAGAAAAGCATTGGAACAACAACAATAAGACACAACACGCTATAAGAAAACAGAATATATTCAATTAAGATTGAATTTAATTCAATTTAAAAGTAAGATCAAATGAAAAGCTGTCTATCTTTGTGAATTTCAGAATTATAAATACAAAGCCTCTCTTTAAAGATGTGATTACTTTCACTTAGTTTAGTTACTTTCTCACTGAGGCTGTACGAACTGATGATTGGAGCTAAATGCTAACATGCTGAGGTTCAGCAGGTACAATGTTCACCATCGTAGCTTCGCGTCTTAGAATTCTAACATTCTAACTGCTAATTATCACTAAACACAAACTACGACTGAGGCTGGTGGCACTGTCATTAGTTTTGCAGGTATTTGGTCATGAACCAACGTATTGGACAAATAATCATTTTGGCCTGATGGTGGCGCTAGGGGTAGAGTCAGCAGATGACCAAAGTTATTACAATTCACCCTGTGGGACACGAACGTCTCTACCAACGTTCGTGGCAATCCATCAGATAGTTGTTAAGATATTTCACTACAAATGTTTGCCTCATGGTGGCGCTAAAGGAAAGGTTGGGGCATCACCAAAGGATTCATCCTCTGGGCACCATGAACCGACCGTGCCATTCCTAGAGCTTGGCCTGCAGCTCAGCTAGAAACAAACATCGCTGTAGAAACGCCAGAATTTTAACTAAATCAATTATTGCCAAAATAAATCCACAAATACATACACTTTCATGTCGTCCATAGCCGTCACCCTGAAACCTACGAAGGATCCCGTGGGTCGCTCCCAGTTAAGCACCATCGAGGTGTTGGAAACATTAGACACCGTCAGGTTGGACACTGTCCCGGGCTCTGAACGAGAGGACAGACAGACAAAAGGTGAGACCGACGCAGCATCACCCTGTTTACAGACAAGACAGACAAATGTGGCTCGAATTTGTCTCCGCTGATTTGAATTTCATACTATGGCAGCAAGAAATGACCAGCTATAAAGCTCTTCCTCGTTCAAGCCTGAGCCAGGTGATGTGCGTTCCCTGCGCACTTCCTGTATAAATTCGCTGCCAAATTAAAGGTAAAAAATAAATATAAACTGCCAAAGGTCTGTAGGGAAGCGTGCATAAGGTGTAACGCAGCTTACTTAACTACATCAGTCCCGTCAGGCATTGTAATCCTTTTTATTTGTAGAAACTCACGGGTGCATGTCGTGATGTTGGATTCTTCACTCGTTCGGGGCTCAACTCTCGAGGTGACGCTGAACGTGTAACAGCTTCCAGGAATCAAGTACTTGACCTCTGTGCTCACGGTGTTATTTTCAGCCTTAACCTGAATCTGCATATGCTTGTATTCAATAAGATAGAAATCCACGTTTCCAGCTGGTTTGGTCCAGCCCAGAGACACAGAAGTGTCCGTCACATTGGTGACTTTGAGGTTTTCGACTTTGTTAGGCGCTGAAACAAAGGACATATAGGAGGAATAATCAGGGTTACAAGCAAAGAGGCTTATTATATTCTTTTTAAAACTGTGTGTATTAATTTATCAGTGTACATTTTAAATCGTACAACAGGGGTGGTTATTTAACCTCCATCCATCTACATTCTACATTAAATCCATAACTTCTCCAATAGCAAAATTGCATGTTAAGTTAACGACAATAAAATATATTTATAACTGGCAAATACGGGGGGAAATAGAACAGAATTGCCCGGAGAAACCCAAAACAAAAGAAGACCAAAAGAGATAAAACGAGCCAGCAGGAGTGAATTAATCTAAATTGCTGTTATTATAATGCATGCAGATGTTACAGAACGAGACGAGCTCACTGGTGTTGAAGGCCACCTCCTGCGGGTGCAGGTCCCGCTCACACTTAACGGGGAACACCTGGACCCAGTAGAGGGTTCCTGCTGTCAGGTCGACAAGGCTGTAGCTCAAATCAGTCACATTTACCGCCACTGCTATGCCGCCTGTGACTACCAGACGGTAGTGGCTGATGTTGCCAGGCGCAGCAAGCCACGTGAGGTCGGCACTATTGGTAGTCACATTGGCCACGCTGGCCGGGCTAAGGAAAGCATCTGTGGTTGGAGATAAGATGATTTGTTAAATGGCAAAGAATTTGGGATATCCAGGGAGGTTGAAGTACACAGAAAAGGAGAACAACAATGGCGTGTACACTTCTGAATGAGCCAGAGTGCATGTTAGAGTATGAATCCCTGCATGCGTTATCCTCTCATCGTTGTCACGTGAACAATTGCCCATTTTGTCACCGATGTAAAAGCAAAGATGGAATATTTATGCATCTTTTTTTATTTTATGAAGTGTTTGGAAAGCGAGGCTTCATGTGACAACTTAACATCAATTCTATGGATTTTTTTTTTTTTAACCTTCATGTTATTGTTATTTATTGTTAATACTTTATTTTTCTGTTTTTCTTTTTACAAATCTGATTGCTGGACTATTGAAGGGCTTTGTGGAAATGTTGGCTAGATGCATTTAGGCTTCTTTATTCATTTAGGCTTAATTAATAAAAATAAATCACTCGGCTGAATTTAAAATAAAGACTTTGAAAAACCAGAACTACTTGATTATAATCATTGAAAGGCGCATCATTTGGAAACATCCATTTGATTGTATGCACAAAACAAGATCTCAGTGTGGGCTGAAACTGTGGAGCGGCTACAGTAAAATATTCAAGTGATTAATAATACATCTAAGAAAGAACGTATGAAAAAAAACAACAGGATACATTCTCTGAGCAACTCTGTGTGTATGGTTATATTCTTTTTGTATTCTGAAGTTTAGCGCAACATGCATTAAACTGGGGAAAAGTAATAGAAATAAAGTTGGTGCGATGATAAGTCACATATAGCAGCTGTTTTTGGACGGTGCGAGATCTAAAATCAGAGGGGCAACAAGCCACAAAGCGGCGTTTTAAATGACTCTTACCGTCGTAACATATAAAAGGCAGGAGGTCTGAGCAGTTCCTTTCAACCCAAGCCCCAAACCCGAGCATGGCCACACAAGAGTCTTCGATGTAGTTCTCATCAGTGTCTGGGACATCCGGCGGGACCATAGTCGACCGCACACATGCTGCTTCTACTGGCTGCATGGGCCCAGCTGTGGAATACATTGGGCCGCCGTGGGTCCCTCCACTAGAATTTGGCACGCTGTGGTCTGTGAAGCTGCTCACAGGCGTCGCGTTGTAGGTCATAAATTCGGTGGAGCTCGTCGTACTTTCGGTCACCGGGCAGGTGCAGGAGCAGCTGCAGCAGTCTGCTTTTGGGATGGAGGGTTTGAACACGGGCCAACCGGGATACCAGTTCTGGAAGACGAGGGGATCCTCGTTGGCCCAGCCGGACCAGAACACGCTGGTGGAGGAGAAGTTCTTGCGTAGGCCGACCCAGTACTCGGACGTGAGATTCCGGACGATGGTTTGGGTGTTTTCAGCAGTCAGCGTCACCAGGTCTTTGAAACACTCCTGACGGGATGTGACAGGTGTTCGTACGGTCACATTAAGATGGCTCCTTTAACATTTATTCAAATGTATATGCTGGGATGAAATGAACAATCCAAATGAATCCAACATGGAAACCCTAGATGCTCGGGCTGTTTGCGTTTGGCCAGAGGTCATAATGAGGCCGTGGTTTGTGGAGCTATGTAAATGTACCATTATGTCTTTCAGTCAGCGTTAAAGAGGCTCTACTGTACGTGTGATCATGTAAAATGACTATCAACACTTTAAATGACAATTTAGCATTTTAACAAAACTGTTATTAAATGAACAGCTGTTGATAATCAAACCCAAACTCTGCAACGTGGATGCAGCGTGGAGGTCTAGCTCCGAACACAATGCTAGTTTTGATGCGACGGCTGTATAATTAAACGCGTGTGCCTTAGAGGATTCAAAGGCACAACCCCTCCAGTACTTTCACACAGTCCGTCCTGGCGTTTCAGCCTCTTTTTGTACACAAAGGTGAGCTTCATCTTGTACCTGGCAGTAGCTCCGGGCCTCATCCCAGGTGAGATTTCTCGACAGAGGGAAGTACTCTCGCTGTGCAGCGCAGCACGTCCACATCGCAGCTGAGGAGAAACACAGCAGGAGGATAAAGATCGGATGGGCACAGGTTTGTTGGGGGTCTGGGCCACAACTTACTTTATTAAGCCATTAATAACAATTAGTTATTTCATTACATCTCAACTGACCACTGGCTCAGTCAGCCTCACGTCAACTTGCATAAAGACGAAGGCCACTCAGTGAGGTACACTGATTTTAAATGTCAGAAAAGGAGCAGCACTGATATCAGATCAGGACTCTATCAGATGATTCCCTGAGCTCAGAGACCGAAACCAATTCCGGGAGATAAGTCAGATCAGTACACGGACTTGGGGCTGCAACTGCCAATTACTTTCATTAATCTGACAGATATTTTCTTGGATAATCTATGAAATAGCTGTAGAGAACTGACTGGAACTACTAATAGATTATAAAATAATTGCAGATTCATTTTCTACACACAACCAAAAGCTTAGGATCCTAAAACTGGCAAACCGTATTATTTTCTCTCTTAACAAATGTCTGCCGTTACAGTATTAAGGGAGAACATTTAAAGCAAAGTTCACCAACAGTCACCAGCCGTGAAAGGAGCCTCGGGTCAGCAGGCCACACGCTTATGGACATTTCTGTCCAGACTGAAGAGGATGTTTCAGAAAAATGCCCAACACAGCTCGTACAAGTAGTTATTCATGACGCGTCACATTTACTTACCGTTACATTTTAGAGTACGGGCCCTTTATTTCTGAATCTCTTTCGGTGCAGGAATAAGTCCGTCAAGAGGAAGTTATTTGTCATTTCGAGCATGCCGGCCTCCTTGTGAGGAATTTGCTGCATTTTGCCAACAGGTTACAGATGTAAATACTACTCACCCCAAGAAACCAAAACACAGACTTTAACCTTCAGAGACAACTTTCCCATGTTGAGATTCCCGTGGGTCCCGGATTCAGAGGGCAGCTACTGTGAAATACAATTTTCAAGCCGCAGGAACCAAACCGAAATACACCTCGGAGGGTACAGACCTGTTCCTCTGAACAGAAGCAGATTATCTATGAAAGGGGTTCATGAAACGGCCGTTCCACCGACATGGAAGAGCAACAGGTGATAAACAGCACATTTGACTGGCAACACAAAGCTCCATTCAGGCCTTCAGTCCTGGATTTGCATCCATCTTCAAAACATGCAAAGTACTAATAAAGATTGGGGGGGGTGCAAAGACCAAGCATTTATGGATGTAGTATAATTGATTACAAGAACATGGTTCATGCATCGCATTTATTTTAGCTTAGTAACAAATTAGTACAACAAAACATGTATAAACAATGAACCGTATAGAAAGTTACGCCTCTTATAAAAAAAACTAAGTTCCCAAAATAGTCTATAAAGATACAGAACTAAAGAAATGCCTTTAGGTATATTTTGTTGGCAGTGTTAAAACAAAGTTTGCATATACTGGTCACATGAAGCTGAAGTGCTGATTATGTGTTGAATTCTGTATTTCCAAAAAAGAAAATCATGATTACTATTCTGTTCCCTGCAGGAATCGTCACCGTTTAAGGAGGCGATGCCAATGATAACTTGGGGATAAGTGGAAATAAAACTGGGCTGAAATGTATTTACATTATGACAAAGTTTATAAAAAAAATTAAATTTAAAAAAAAAAAAGCCCCACAGGTGTAATGACATGCAGCTTGTGTACCACATTTAAATGAGGGAACTTCCTCACAGAACCAAAAGAAGAGTTCGACAGGATGTAGAGGCATGACATTTGCATGTGTGTGTAATACAGCAACATTAACAAGAGGTAAATACACATTCAAGCTCAACAAACCTGACTTTGGACTTTATCCAAAAGGAATGGCAGTGACTCGTTTTCAGATTCTGAACCTTTGGACACACAAATCAGTCTCAACAGTGACAATCTGACCAAACTGCTTCGAGTTCTTTTTAACCCATTTACTAATTACTAAAGTCAAAACATAAAAAAAACAAAACAAAAAAAAAACCCAAAACAAATGTTGTCGGAAGACCAACAAACAAACTTCAGATTTCATAGAGTAAAACAGAAAAACACTGTACAGTACTTGGACTAAAGTAAACAGCCAGGCAGTACAGTTATTAGATCTGGGTACGGAGGCGACTTGGGGTTCCAATGGCTACAAAACCTGAAATAAACTTGCTGGCTTGGAGAAGGGAAGAAGCTGTGTGTTCTCATGGTCAAAACAACAGGCTTCTTAGTCGCTGTCACTCCTCTCTCCTCTTTGCAGGAGTCTCTTTCCGCTGCAAGGCCGAGGAGCCTCGGGTTTCACCGACACCGTGGTCTTGGTTTTGCTGTGAAGAGAACAGCACAGACCCGGTGGGTGCACAGGAAAACAGGCAGATGGCGCACAGGAAGTCAGGCAGATGCAACACGTTTGCTTTCTTTCAATTCTTTTAATGACAACGCTGAAAATCATACCATCCCATGACCTGGTCTACATTACACCAAATAAAGTGAAGAATATTCCCGTTCTGAGATACTGCGGTGATAACGGATACCTTCCCCTGAGACCCGGTGACTCCAGAGGTCTGGCTGATGTCTCAAAGATGTTGGACGGCACAAAACATTCTTCAACTCAATAACTCGAAATCACACTGATCGGCCCCACAGATCCTGTCAGTCTTATTATGAGTAGCCTTGGTTCATTATCAACACATTTGAAACCCGAAGCCAGAAATTTAGGAGATATATTTGACTCAGACCGAAGCTTTGCATCTCAAAACAAAACTGTTGTCTGGTTGTTAAAGGTGCTATATAAATACTTATTATTTTAATAATGTAGTAATAGTTCAGTTTCCTAATCCTCAGTTTGCGTGTGTGCAGCAAGTTTAACATGAAATACAGTGACCCCTAGTGGCAGGTGATCTCTACAAGAGAGCAGTGAGTTGAGGCTAAACCAGTTGGAGACCACACATGCAGCCAAGCTAATGCTCAGGCTGAGATATTCTTCAAGGATTAAGTTAGACGTTTAGTCCACTGAAAAGTGATTAAGTCTGAACTTCTTACTTTTCTTTGTCCAGCAATTCCAGACCATCATTGATTTGCTTTAACATTTCATACCGCTCGCGTCCATGAACCTGCAGGAGATCGGATGGAAATCAACCAAACAGCGTGGGAAACATTTGTAAAAACATCCAGTTTAATAACAGTATGCATCTTCACTTACATGCAGAACATGCGTGTCCTTTTCCTCCTCCTCTGCACTAGAGGCTGACTTGGACTTCTTCACAGAAGTCGTGTTGGGAGTTGGGGCGCTCTCTAAACAAAAGGTGACGTTAGCAAGGAAACAGCAAGCAAGGGCCGAAACTGAGACCTAATGCAATGCAACAAAAACGCACTTCGTTTTTTTGTTTGTTTGGTGCCGCTCTGCATCTTGTTGCTGTTTTCCTCCTCAGTTTTGCGGTCCCTGCCTGGACACGCACAGACACGCACCTCAAAGCACCTCCGGCCCAAAACGAGCCTCCTAGGAAGAAGATGACAAGTAGTAAAATGAAAAGGTTGTTCTAGGCTGCACAAACAGATGCAGATCCTGTCTGGGTGGTAATGCACGACGCAACCAGACTTACTCTGGAGTCTCGAGGGTCAGGATGGTGAGGATGGGTCTGCGGTTCATGCCCCCCATGCAGGAACTGTTGCACATAAAGCTCAACAGGATGGTCGTGATCTCTGAGCCCAGCTGAAACAGGAAAGGCATCACAATTGTTAGTCACTGCTGGTTGAAGTGATGCAGCTTGGGAGAAAATGCAACTCAACCCAGAGAAGACTAGAGTCTCAATAAAAGACAAAGATTGTATTATGTTGACTAATTTTTCCATGCAGAAAATGCACTTACGATTTGTTGTCATCACAGGAGTCACTTCAGTGAAATGTAACCATTTAACACAACTGTGGTCCTTGGTACAGTTACCACACAAATATATATTTTCTTAACTCCCTGTAGATTCTACTGGGTGTCCAAAATGCTGCCTATATTTAAAACTGGAAGACACAGTCTTGGATGGTTTTACAGTTACAGTACTTTATATACATTGGATGTTTCAGGCTATAAAACAATATCAAAATGAGAGACACCGTTGTTTGTTCATATACTCACATCGGAAATGATTGAAGGTCGCACATTAGGATGTGCGAAGGGGTAAATATAACTGCTGAAGAAAGAGTAGACATGTTCCCCTCAGACAGATCGAGTGGGGCAGTTATACCTGTGGAGGCTCATAAGGGACAGTCACACTTTGCCTCTTTGTGTGCTGATCTTCAAAATACTGCGCTCTCTGGTTTCCCTCCACTCTGATCAGATGGCTGCGATGCTCCGCGGCTGAGTTGAAAACAGGTGAGAAAAACTTAAAAATCCCCTCAGAAGACATTAATTCTTGCACCGTACATACAAGGCAATTTCTGACTGAAGCATCTTCCTTACAGTCCTCGTTCTGGTGATGGGGACACCTGCGGACCACATCGGCTACATGCTCAGTCTTCTTATAAACCGCTGTGGCCCTGAGGACGGCACCCGTGGGAGGATCCTTGCTCATCAGCACCTCGACTGGGCTCGTCTTCGCCAGCTGACAGTAGAGTTTATTCAGACAGTCCGAATACTGAGAGAAAAGCACAGGGAGAAAGCCATGCATGTTACTATCCGTGTGCACTTGTGGAGCAGCAAAGCTGCGAGTGCATATGTGAGGACTCAAATTGCAAACACTGGTCTGAGATCTGTCTCAGAGTAACACAAGTGCACTATTATAAAGACTAAACAGAAACACTTTTTAAAAGTTCCATACCATTTGTTACACTAATCTTTCTTCTCTAAAAAAGGACCAAAAACAAACTACATGTCAAGTAAAATTATATTCATTCATATTAAAAAGGACGGGGTTTACCTTGCTTGCGTCCATTAACCCTTTCTGTGCTGGAGGAAGACAGTGCAGGAACATGTCCCGTCATGTCAGAGCTGTGCTTTACAACCAGACTGCAACTCTCCGGCAGACCAGAGCACAAGTCACAGGGGGCGGGAGTTTCAGGGCGGACCACCCTAACCTCAACTAAACTGGCCAACTGCAGCGCACGTCTGGGCGAATCACCGTGGAAACATTAATGCCATTGGCTCTTCAAACAGGGAGACTAACCCTAGACCTTAAAATTAAGCGAGTCGTCAGAATAAGATTCCACATGAATGCCACCATCAGGGATATGAAAGAGCAGTTTTTTCCCCCCTCGATACCAAGGTAAGATATTTTGACTATTTGTTCAAAATGTTTCAATGTTTAACACACTTAATACTTTTGTGGGTGAAAAAAAAAACTGAAACCAGTGAGTAACAACTACAGTAAAACCTATTTTCAATCCCCCAAAATTTGAAATCTCTGCGTAAAGTTGAATTAGTGAATTAAAACAATACGCCACAGAAGCTGAGTTTTCGCTTTAAAAATTATACTATGGATGGAAGAAACGCAGCTCAACAATGAATGGCAGCTCTGTTGAATCCCTTTTGTTCTCTGCTGAAGGGTTCAAACTTCGGCTCCGTGTTTGGTTGCAGGATGATCTGCAGCATGTCCTGTTTAACATTTGGTCTAGCATTTAAATTCTGTTAAAATTATACACTATGTTCTGTTACGGATGTTGGTAGTAATTTGTCTCACATTGACCAGAACAAATATAAGTGAAGTCATACGGTACATAAACCCTTTGAAATTGTCCGCAACACATTTACCTGTCACTTAAAAAAAACAAGAAATCAACAAATAAGTGAAGTTTTGAGAGCTTAGGTCTGGGATTACTCACCGTCGAGGTCACGGACTTGGCTGTGCCAGTCTTCTGAAAGCGAAGCTGGAAGCCACATTCCCCCGGATAGTCCGTTGTAACCGGCACGGTGGAGGATGGTGGAGTAACACCATCTTTAGTTGACTCCGGGGGCATCTCTGGGGCCAGCTCAAACAGATTCTCATCAAACCCCTCAGTCAGCGCCTGCTCATTAATGAGCTGTATAAAGAGGGAAATGAGAGTTAGTCCGCCTCCATAAATAAGTAAGCTCAGATTTAAGTTATCACCATATAAAAATTGACAAATATCTAACAGAAAGCTCTCTTCTGCAGAAATTCAGCTGAATAGTTTTGAATCAGGGTAGGTATGCATACCTGCATATACATATTTCCATCCGACCTCAATGGTTCTTGAGGCACATTCACCACTGGAAGGGTGGAGATGGGCGGAGTTACTCTGCAAAGAAACAAAAACACACAGGCTGGTTACTAGTCTTTCTGGAGCAAACTGACAAATTAATCAAAGCATAACTTACACGTTCTCCCACAGCTCCATGAAGGAGTCCTGGCTCAGCAGCAGGCCGTCAAAATCTTGCTCTTCCATCACTGATTTCCCTCCTTTCCCACCTGAAAGCATATGAGGAAGAGCCAAGGAGCGCTGTGGGGATCAACAGGAAATGAAACGTCACCTCCATCAAACTCTCAAAAACTAGTTTACCAAGTTAAATCATGTAATGTATGACCAACATTGAGGGGAAGAATTATCATCAATTCAGTTAATTGTGTGACCTATAAAATGAAAACAAAAAATTTCTTAACATTGTCCCGACCGTCCAACATCCAGTTTTTAACCAGTTTTGTTTGACAAATTACTGTAACTAGTGGATTATCACTGGCCACTCTTGCACTTAAATGACAGAGGATACGTGTGAGCGCTGCAAATGAACACAAGCTAAGATGATGCACCTTGGATGGACGCTGCCGCACAGGAAGAGCGAGTTCACCAAGCCGGAAGTACGTAGGTCAAGTGCTCTGCTCAATGAAATAAATAAATAAATAAATGAACACATATTCCTATAGACAGCCATATTCGCAAGTGTAACATTTGAAATGAACCGACTCCACAATCAGCAGCGACCAACAAACAAAAAAAGCCGCGTGAAAACCCAGCGACGTTAGCCACCGTCCATTTTCTGTCGCGCTGGCGGCCCACACGAACTGAGTGAAGCTAGCCGACTTCATTCGGCACTTTCGCAGCAACTCGGCGGATACAACTTCACTATACGCAAAAAAAAAAAACAAAAAAATGAAAAAGTTTGTTTCCGGGAAGCGAATAACCGTCGACTGTATAAAAAGGTTGCCGCTCGCAATTACTGCGCGCAGCCCTTTCGGCGTTGGCTAGCGAGCTTAATGTTAGCTTAGCTAGCTGACTACGGTAGCAATACGTTTCGGAATCCGACCGACCGACGTTAGCTGAACTGTCATGCAACTTCGTCTGTCGGACAGTTACGTTACTCTCGAGCCCCTCGCTTTAAAGAATGAGCCGTGTGTGCTAAGCTACCTCGTATGTCCCGCCACTGCTGTCCGACAGCGACGAGTCGCACCGCCGAGTGTTGTTGCCGAACAAGTCAAAATATTGTGCCCTACAAGCGGAGCACGCTGTTGGGGGTTTTCCACACAGAGCAGGAGGGGGAGGGGCCGTTTTTGAGCGCTCTGTCCAATCACGGCGCGTTCTGCCGTCCTGACGCCGATCAATGCTGCGTTCACTTTTATCGGAGATACTGCAACTAAAACAAAACAAAGGCAGCTGCACAGGTCACGGCTATATACTGTGTTTGTACAATTGTCACCCTCACGGATAAAGATGTGTTTATTCAATGCTGCTCAGTCTACAGATTAATGTCTTTGTCTGTTTGTTGTATTACTCGTTTGAATTATAAGCAACAATATTTTATGTATCACTGCTACAGTAGCCTAGTAAGAGTTTTGACATTTAGTTCCCCAAAACTCAGGTTGGGGGATACAGAGAGGTCAGCTATTTATAACATATTTACATTTGAAACTAATAACTACCGGGCTTTAGCAGGTATAATGTATTATTTGCCATTAAGTGTCACTGTTGAATGAAGGGCTGTCAAGCTTTAATCTGTGTGTTGAGTTTTGGACAATGTTTTGGAGAGTATGGGCTTTTCTCATGCCTATTTAGACTCAGAGATTTTTGGGTTTTCTTGGGTACGCAACAATTTTACCCTATCAAAAAGTTTGCCAGGTAAGCCAACTACACTACTATAAGTGATTTTGGGCTGTACAAAAAAGCTGACTTGCACAAAATCATCTGCAATAAAATATGATGTAGTGAAGAAAACAACTGGCTTCTGCTGAGCACCTGAAGGCATCAGGAGGAGATGCTGGCATATCTGAGTGATTTCAAAAACACTGGCCACTTACTGTGTTTAATGACTTCTACGATATAATGACACAAACATATCTTCAAAATCCATCCAAATTTTAAAGAAGTTCCACAAATGACAACAATGACCAGACTCTCTAAGGCAGTAGCTGCAGACACGGTTCGTGTTTGCAACCTGTACCTCTGAAGGAGCTATTACATAAGCCAAGTCACAAACTGTGTGCTCAAACAGTACCATGGACACTGCATATAGATACAATAGTGAGGCCTAACAGAACATGACCAGGGCGAAGAGGGAAAAGACCCTTTGCACTCTTATTGTTGCAGCAGAATGTTGAAGTAATCTGGTGTTACGTGTAATTTGATATTTTCTCGTAGTGTGACTGTGCAGGTCATTGAGACAGGACAAGAGGCTTCATGAGTGTGTGTGTGTTTTGAATCCTCTCACTGATTACCCAGGTCGCAGGGATACAGTGCACAATGACTGCAGGCCTTCAGCAGAGAGCTACAGACATGTATAAGTATTAACTTTTCACAGTTATTTCGACAGGAAGATCCATCTTAAAACAAAACGTGTCCAGTTGACCTCACCTTGGTTTGAGCCTGGCAATGTGTCGGCATGTTTTATCTGTTTTACTGTAATCCTGTGGTCATGAAGTGTGTTGCTTAGCTTAGTATAAAGACTGGAAGCAAGGGGAAAGTTAGCCTGCTCCATCCAAAGGGAACAAAATACACCTACCAGCACCTCGAAAGCTCACTAATTAAAAGGTTACAAATATGTTTTGTGTTGGCTCATTTCTTCTATGTCTTTTTACCTTTGGACAGAGCAGGCTAGCTGTTTTCCCCTATTCCCAGTCTTTCTGCTAAGCTAAGATAACTATCTGCTGGCTGCAGCTTCATATTGAATGGATAAACATGTGAGTGGCATCGATCTTCTCGCCGACAAGGAAGCATATAAGTGTGTTTCCCAAAATGTCGATCTGTTCTTCATGGGGGTCTAGCGTCTTCAGCACACGTGGTTTGCACCTCAGTGGGATTCCGCATAGTACCTCCTCCCAGTAACTGTCCGCTCTTGGGTTAGATTTTGGATTTATTTTGAGTTTTTTGCTCTCCATTGAAGAAAATCGTTTTTTAAATATTTATATTAATAGAGATTCTTGCTTGGATTTGTTGCTTCAGTCACATTATTATTATTGTTAGTTATCATCTGGCCATTTGGATAAAATGGCACTTCTGTGGGGCGGATGCACGTCTCCTGCTCTTTTTAAGCTTTGTGAAATCATGGTTGTAAATCTGTAGTTGAGTCTAATTTTGCACATTTCATCACATCCTTTATCACTGCATGGTGCCACATAATGTCACATTATGGTAACTTAGTTGACTTTTTCCCCACTACATCGAAAACAGAACACATAACTTCATATATCTACATGCTATCTTTACGACAGCCCTCATCACCGATGTTTGTGTCTGAGGTTGTTGAGCACATGAATTCATCGTTTTTCTCCCAGCAAATGACTGGACTCACACACAGTTTGGTGCGAATGCTGTTGCCTGTCACACACCGACACTGGCAATACAGTGCAACACCTGCCATCCATCACACGACTCAATTTACTGTAACATGATTTTGAACCAGCTGACCTCACCACACACACACACACACACACACACACACACACGTCATGAGAAGGAGGAACAGTATTTATAAGGGCTGTTTCTCCACATCACTTGGTGGGCAGTCACATGGTGTGCGTATTTGTGCTCGGGGTGGTGTGACTTTTTGTTTCAGATAACAGTAAAACACACACGTGCTGGCGTCTCCAGTTTTGGGGACAACACAGGTGACATTTCGCATCGTAGAATTGTGCTGAACAGCTGTGTTTGGTTGCAAATATTGACTGCATGGAGCAAGCTTGTGCATTTACACTTATTCATAGCATTTTCTACAAGTGTGTACTTGTAGTTCTATCATTGTTCTTGACTCTCTCTATATTATTTCATGTGATACCTTTTGGAAATATAATGCTATCTTTTCTGTCTGCCCCTGGTTGACATGAACTCTTAAACTATATTGGTAGGGGCTCTATGCCACTGTTCTGATGGTGTAAAGTTTCTCTGCATTTAGTCAGAGTCACACTCACACACATGACTGTGCTTGGGGCCCCTGGCTTTGGATGAGGGGTGTCAGGTTCTTCCTCTCTTGCTCAATATGCGTATGAAGGCAGGAAAAGGAAAAGGCGGCCAGCTCCAAAGAGAGAGTGGCGTGAGGTGGGGGTGTGTCTCCAAGGGGTGGGGAAAGTTGAATAATTTGATTGAGAGATACTGAGCAGATATTTTTCCACTGAGCTCTTTGGCAGATCTGTACCGCCCAGTACCACCCTCCCACAGCACACCCCCTAATGCCCGCCTCGGACACACCATCACTCCAATGCCAAACTCCCCCTAACCATTCCTACACTGCCACCTCAGGTGGCACAGCCCAAATTTAGGGTCCACCTGTTGCCTGCTAGAGGAGGATTAAGCTTTGTTGTGTGCAACAGAGGGGGAGGGCTTGTGGAACAGGGTGAGCTGTGGTGTTTGACCCCTTTGGCATGTGATCTGAAATAGAAAGGGATTTATGGCCGTTGGGATGACAGACAATGACAGCCAGGGCGTCAAAGGCGAGCCCCTCTTTGCAGACCATGAGAAATGTTGAGTCATAGCTGGCGGCGTGTTGGACTCTGACTCGGGTTCATCCACGGTCCAAAACCTGTGCAACCATGTAACCTCCATTATTTTTCCATTTTTAGATGATGGTTCACACGTTTGTAGGTCGAAAAATCGAATTCTTTAACATAATATTGCAAATGTTGCAACTTATGAGCAAAGATACATTCTTGTACGTGATGTTCGTGATGTTCATCATGTCAAAAGGCTGTTGAAAGTGGGCCCTAAGACCACATTTGGCCCTCAGCAAACCTCGCACTCATGAGATCCAGAAATTGACACATTATTGTTGATTAAAGCAGGAATCCTTCATCTCCTGCACGGCAATAATAAAAGCCAGACCCCCTCGTCTGTGAGATCAGCCCAGCGTCTGGTTGTAGCACGGTCTCCTTTCCTCACATGCTCTCGCCCTGCTCGCCTTCAGCCAATAGCAGTTAAGGTCAAGAGAGCGTCCTGCTTGCGTCTCGACCTCTGCTGCAGCACCTCAGGATCAGCCCACTGGGTCTCTCTGGACTGGAGTAGCAGCCCCCCCCCCACCCTTCCGTCACCTCTCGATACGGAGAGAGGCATGCACGTGGGTGTGCGGGTGTCACTCTATCCCAGCTGGAGGGACACAACACAAAGATCAAAGACCAGAGGACTCCCTGCAGCACAGGGCGCACCGGGCTGGCCACCGTGGGTCTCTCTTTTTGGATCTTACTTTTCCGCTCTTACTTTTTATTTTGGTGCCAAAGTGCTAAAGGTTTGTCGTTTTGGGGGAGTTTCACGTGTCTGTATTTGGCACCAGACGCGTCTGTCACCTGTCGCTAGGCTACTGGGTGCCTGGAGCTGCCAGAGTCATGCCGGCCGGGTTCCAGCAACTTGGAGGGGAGGTACTTTTTTTTTTTTTTCTCCACGAGATCTTTTCACAATTTATAAATGTGGCTGGTCATGTTTTTGACTGCTTGGTCGTTCTTGTCTTACTCCGTGCGCGTATCTGCCTTTGGGGAGATTTTACGCACAGGCTTATCTTACACAAATAACTGCAAGAGAAAACGAAACGCCAGCTTGCCTCGTACAATCAGTCCGCACGAATTTAAATGATATAAAATATTGTCCTTTACCTAGAGCCTGGAATAATGTCTTGTAATAATAATCAATAATAATGCTCTTTGCAACAACCAGTAACGACACTAAGGGTGTCGGTTTCAGTACAGAGGGAAACCAACTGTGACCTTGAGGAGCCAAATATCTGAGTTTACAGGTCAGAGCTTAGAACTGTGGCTTTGTTATAGGCCACCTAATTTGACTGGTTCATTTTCATCACGCTCATAAACACTTTTTTACTAATTTACCCTCAAGCCAAGCAGTTGCCTCCTGATCTGCTGCCTGCAGGGGAACTGATCCTCCTCTTAGTTTTTGGAGAGGGCAGGTTTCAGTGATGTGTCCCACTGTTTGCTCCTCTCCACAAGCGCACAGCGAATACGGGCCTAGCATGGATCTGAGCGTCTCAATCTGTTGAGCGTTGACCACTGTCTCCTTGGGAGGTTGGTGCCAGGGACCTGATGAGCGGAGTCTGACACCAGATGTTTGTTTGGGGCATCCTTGGACTCCCGTTCCTTCCTCCGAGCAGACTGGGTGGTGAAGTTGGTCGGCTGGTGGGGCTTTCTTCCTAATTGGCCGTCTCGATGGGAGTTCTCCCTTTTGGGAATCAGTAGCAGGTTTTATTTTGTGAGGATATCACAGCAAGACTTAGTCAAAGCTTGGAAAGCAGTATTGATTAAACTGCACAAGATAATTTGATGTGACTCTCCATTATAATTCTTTTATAATAAAAAGATTGTATTTTGGTTTCTCAATATATACAATCTACGTCATATACACTTCTCACATCAACAAAACAAACACATCACACATTTAGCCACATATTACACAAACAAGCTCAACCTCAGTATCTTCATATCCAGTCAACTTCAATTAAATACATGAAATATAACAAAACTGAAACGCACGTCACGTACAGTTCACCTCAACCGAATACATACACCTTTAATCCTTCACAACTTTAAACGGGTACAGATTCATTCACGATGAGAGAAAAGTAAATGGATTTCTGAGCATTCAACTATGTTGGGAGGTTTAACATTTAACAACAAGGAAGTATTAGAGCATATCTGACTGCTACTAATGTTTTACCTTTTCTGAGACACACACACACACACACACACACACACACACACACACACCCTTTTGTTTCGGTTCACAAATACTAAACGGCCCTAATCTAGAGACTCAACACAGCAAGGTCAAAATACAGTGTCTTACAGTTCCATTCTAACTACACACAATACAAAGTGCTCAGACGTTGCCGAATGATCCACAGGATACAAAAGAACAGACTGCTTACAGATGGTCTTGCAATCTTAAGTAAAAACATTATTCTGTTCAAACGAAACGAGGACGAAACCTGACTTCAAAAAGTGTAGTGTAAAGTGACACCATATTGTTGTTGTCAGGTGACCCACATCACCAAAATGTCAACTTTTCAGGATGCCTTGTTGTGTGTCTTTAGCATTGAGCTGGTAACCCATCTGCCATTCACAGTATGAAATGGCTCTTTGAGACGTAAGCACACTTTGTACGAGGGGAAGACATCATCTCTCCAAGGTCGCCTGTCTGTCACCGTAGAGACAGGTGGGGGAAAAGGGGGGCGGGGGCGCGTTAAAGTTCAGGCCTCAACAGTAAAGCAGCCTGTGAAGTCATGGGCAGCGCTGAAGAGATTGTCTCTCATCAGGATCACAGTTATATATAGTTGATGTTGAAACCGATCCTCTTAAGCTCTCTTATTATTATCTTTACAAAACAGCTTCCCAGCACTGTTCTGAAAATAATACCATTTTTAAAATGTTGTTAACCTCCCTATGTGTGCTTCTTTGTGTGTGTCTCTACACCAGACGGTGACCGGAACCTTTGCTCTCTCAGTCTTCACTGCTGTCCTGGGATCTCTGGAGTTTGGATACAACATCGGCGTCATAAATGCACCTCAGAAGGTAAAAAACGAAGCACCGATGACAAGGATAGTGTTCAAAACTAGCCAATAAAATCCCATGAAAGTGCCAAAATGGTGCCAATATGCATTAAAGAATGGAAGTGTGTTACCAGAGGTGTCATCAGCACAGCTGTTTCTCGTGTTTTCCTGATTTGTGCAGCGGCGTGATTGATGCCACAACATCCTGCCGTGCTGCCTCAAGCAGTGCCGATGGTGTTAGATAAAAAGGACACTTTATATGAAAGTGGTTAGATATTTCCCTCAGTTTTATGGGGGTGGGGATTACATGATTAGTTTTCTGTCACATCCAGTAGGAAACATTCTTCTGGACGCACTTATGGAGCCTTCAAATACAAACGCTGTAACAGTATATATAGTTAGAGGCACATGACATTTGAAAACTAGACTTGCTCTGGCCTTGCAACATGTTCCTGCTCATATTGCAGCCACATCTGGTGTTCCAGCATGAAGGTACGCTCGGGTACAGCATGTGAGATTATGACTGCCTACCCTGTATGTCTGCTGCTCTTCAATCAGGACTGGAATATGCAGGTCAATAATGAAATGCATCACAGAACAACATAGTTTCTCAGAAGCCAGGATTAAAAGAGCCAGTGATGTTTCAGGAATAAAAGAGCCAATCAGAGGCCAGGATTAAAAGAGCCAATCACGTTGCAGGATTAAAACATAAACACGTTACCTGAACTCGGACAAATACAAACATAACACCTAAACTTATTTCTTACGTATTCTTATGTATACGGCCTGTTGTGCAACGTGACTCATGCTGTCACCTCTGTGCTCTGTGCAGATGATTGAGGAGGACTATAATGCAACATGGCTCCACCGGTACGGAGAGCCCATCCCCACAGGGACCCTCACATCGCTGTGGTCCCTGTCTGTGGCCATCTTCTCCATCGGCGGCATGATCTCCTCCTTCTGTGTGGGCTTCCTCTCCGAGTGGCTGGGCAGGTAGGGAAACACACGCTCTAATTTAGGTATTTCTACTAGAGTTGGGAGTTTATATTTTGCCTGTGTCTCGTTGCATGAACCCAGGCTTATTAAAACCTTTGAAAATATTTTATATGCTCGAGACACCAACTGATTTACTACATGAACATTATGGTTCAGGTGCCTATTTCGAGCTATATCAGTGGTTACACACTTTATAATGTTAGTACTACTGCTACTTTTCCACCAAACAGCCCGACAGAAGTCTTATGTGGTTTTATATATGTATATACATATATACTGTATATAGTATATATACTAAAGCCTTAAACATTTTTATGTGACACTGCCCTCTGGAGGCAACTACAATGACTACAATGTGGAGATAGACAAAAAAAATCTGTGAAGTTAAATGTAATGTTATGATTCTATAATAATGTGTGATAATGAAATGAAATAGGTCAAATTACTAATTTGGATTATTTTAGATGGGATTTAAAGTGAGAATAGGTAACATTTGAGAACCGAATTCCTACAAAATGACGAGTTTCCTTCTTGTTTTTTCCAGGAGGAAAGCCATGCTCATAAACAACCTGTTTGCCTTCATGGGTGGAAGTATGATGGGGTTGTCCAAGCTCTGCGGCTCCTTTGAAATGATGATCCTCGGACGCTTTATCATCGGTGCCTTCTGTGGTGAGTGGTCCACTGCTCTGTTTTTATACAATCACAGGAATGTTTGAATCTTTTTGCAGCTATTTGTTTTTTGCTGTCTTTGTCTATCATCTCCTTGATTGAAAGTTTCTGTCTCTCATCCAACTTGTCCTTTGCTGCAGGGTTGGCATCCGGCCTGACGCCGATGTATGTAGGTGAGATAGCTCCTACAAGTCTGCGAGGGGCGCTGGGCACGCTGCACCAACTGGCCATAGTTACCGGTATTCTCATAGCACAGGTATGCCGGCACACTATGAATCATCATAAAATCTTTCTGTATGAAATGACGTGAAAGTATGAAAGTTCAAACGTGAAAATCATCAGGCAAGTCTTCCAAAAGATCTGAATTTTCAAACATGCAGCTCACTTGTGAGAAAATGTCTTAAGGTGATCAGAACATTAATCGTTAACCACCATGTTTCCCTGAGTTTGACGTTTCATATCCCCTGTTCTTGAAACTGTTTTTCTATCATCTTTTTAAACCTCGTGCCCTCACATGTGATCCCTCTCCCTGTGCAGATCCTGGGTCTGGAGGGGTTACTGGGCAGCGAGGACTTGTGGCCAGTTCTGTTGGGTTTAACTGTTGTGCCAACCGTTCTTCAGATGGCACTTCTGCCTTTCTGCCCCGAGAGCCCCCGCTTCCTCTACATCGTCCGCTGCCAGGAGCACCAGGCCAAGAGAGGTGAGCGCGGCCCGTCTTATTATTGAATTTGGACCAACTTAATGTGTGTGTGTGTGTGTGTGTTTGTTAGTCCAACACAGCTGAGAGGACATTTAACTGACCTGAGGATGAGGCGGCAAGAGTGAATTTTTATTTTGAAGTGAACTACTCCTCTAGTCCTAAAATGCTGATGAGGAATATTTGGCAGATCTTATAATCTGTGCAAAAAATGATTGTCAGGTTTACCACACTGTCTAATCACTTACTGTACAGTACCTTCCTTAATTGTGCTAAAGTACTCTTGGGTCACCTTATGCAACCATTATGGGCCTGAATGTACTAGAACAAGTGTCTACATAGTGTATGTATGATGTTAAGTTGGTCCCGTAGAGTCTCTGTGGCTTCAAGCATTTGTCAAATATAACACACACTTCTCAATTCGCACTCCTGACACACCTCCTGTGCAAAAGGCCTCAGGAGGTTGACGGGCCGGCAGGATGTGGGTAACATGCTGGCAGAGATGAAGGAGGAGAAGAGGAGAATGGACATGGAGAGGAAGGTGTCCATCCTGGAGCTCTTTCGCTCTCCACTCTACCGGCAGCCCATCATCATTTCCATCCTGCTGCAGCTCTCCCAGCAGCTGTCTGGGGTCAACGCAGTGAGTCAGGGGAAACGTATTTTAATGTTCAATGACATCATTACACCTCGCATAAAGTCCCAAAAAGGCTCATCGTTGAAAAAGGTGAATCAGTGCTGTATACTACTGACATAATCTTAATCTGTATACCCGTCTGGCCAGATTTTCTACTACTCCACCAGTATCTTCATGAAGGCAGGAGTCCAGAGTCCGGTCTACGCCACCATAGGAGCCGGCGTGGTAAACTGTGCCTTCACTGTGGTCTCGGTCAGTAACCAAACCGACGTCCCTTCACCATGGCTTGTTGATGTGCTCCTCCTTCCTCATGAAAGAATGCCACCCTTGCTGTTCAGTCTCTTTTGAATTCAGCATGATAAAGATTGCTGTGCTGCCGTGTACCAAAGTGTGTCTCTATTACTGTTTAACGCTGTTATCAAAGAGCAAATAAGATAACGCGGCAGGTTGGTCGCCCTTTTTTCTTGTGCCCGCCCCTCAAACATTCCTGCATCCAAATAGGCCAAGTTTGGTTTGGCAGGTCAAGATGTTTCTGTGCAGACGTTCATGTTCCCCAGAAGACCGGTCCTGCCAACTTTGGTGATCCAAACTTGACAACTTGACTGCCACCATGACAGTTGTAGTTTTAAGTGAAAGTGACATTTGGTACAAACAGTCGTGTCCTCCTCAAGATGAACTGATCCCCGGTCATTTCATCGGGTCTGTGTGTGTTTGGTGCCAATTATCAAATGTTAGCATGTTAACACGCTAAACTAAGGGAATATGGGAAACATTGCCTACTGAGGATAACAGCCTCTCTGTTCCCCATTTTCTTTTTATTAACAGCTCTTCCTGATAGAGCGGATGGGTCGACGGACGCTCCACATGCTAGGACTTGGTGGCATGTGCATCTGTGCCATCATCATGACCACGGCTCTCGCTTTACTGGTCAGTCTCCCAAGGATGCAAGCGTCCTGCACTGCTGTGGATATTTTCTCTACAAACCCTGAACCCTTTTTTCTCCCACCTCCCAGGACAGTGTTCCTTGGATGAGCTACATCAGCATGCTGTCCATATTTGGCTTCGTGGCCTTTTTTGAGGTCGGTCCGGGTCCCATCCCCTGGTTCTTTGTAGCTGAACTGTTCTCTCAGGGTCCAAGGCCGGCTGCCATGGCTGTGGCCGGCTTTTCCAACTGGACGGCCAACTTCATCATTGGCATGTGCTTCCAATATGTTGCTGTGAGTGTTTTTTTAGTTAGTTTAGTACAGATTATTTTCTCTGCCTCATGCAGGTGTAGCTCTAGCATTTTCTGCATATGCCCTCTGTATTATTATTACTATATTGTATAATTTGATCCCATCCTTTCCCAGGACCTTTGTGGGCCGTACGTCTTTCTGATCTTTGCAGCACTCCTCCTCTTCTTCTTAATTTTTACATTCTTCCGGGTGCCAGAGACGCGGGGCAAGACCTTCGACCAGATTGCAGGAAACTTCCAGCAGCACTCGGCAGGAGGAATGATGGACACGGACCTGGACATGGACCTGGACAAGCCCAGCACTGAGCTGGACTACTTGGGGGAGGAAAGCATCAACTGAAGAGTCCCTGCCTGAAGAGAGATGGAACTGAGTACAGCTTGGGATGAACTGTGTGTGGGGTGCCGACTCCAAACCTTTATTTTCTGACATGTATATTGAGGTCAATTGTATTCATATAGATTGTGGTGCCAGAGCGTTAAAGGTGTGTTTTGGAATTGTCCTTTGCTGGTACCACTGCAATATGAGGTTAATGGTTATGAATTGAGCCTCGATAAAGGCTAAAAGTCTATGGATTAAAAGTTGACTACTGTATTTTTAAGGAATAAGATGCACATGAGAACAAAGTGTGTGGACTGTTGAGGCACTGACTGCCAACGTGGTACCATTTTATTCCATGGTGATGCACACGGTTGCAATGTTGACAGACGCAGGTGGACAGACTTGCACTTTATCTACAAAGACATGCAAAGTTTTCAGAGTTTGGAGATAAAAAAACTACAAAAAAAGCTAGGATATACAGCCATGGAGTTTTTGTACCAACACTGGGAACGCTGTAGAAGTGCAAATCCAACCAACTGAAACACATTTAACTGACAGATTTAAATTAGAGACTAGTATACAGCATCCAGAATTTAACCATTAAGCTCCAACTACAAGATCATGGTCTGAAAGTTGTAAAAACATTTGAAACAATGGGTCGACCTGGTTTGAAGCAACCCCTTTACACTGTAGTTATGGAGGACCAGAACTTCCAAAAATATATTAATGAATTAATAAATTAACGATTCAATAAATAAATATGCCATTAAATGCAACAGGAATAACATAAAAAAATAAATGTAGGCATTAATTGATCAAATGTGAAATAAATTGATATTTCTGTATTTCTTTCTGTATTATTTTCCTGTTGCATGTAAATTCCTCTATTTACTTTCCCATTTTATTTATTAATTTATAAATGTATTTATTTCTGTATTGTTTCTCCTTTGCATTCCTTTGTCTATTTACGTTTCTGCTTCATTATGCAAATGAGGGGGTCTGTCTTTCACTGTGTCACGGTGGGTTCAGGGTTGCCAGGTCTGGGTTTTTTTTTTTTCTTTACATGTCATGTTGCACCACCCCTCCCCACACACACATTATTGCATTAGCTACAGTAAATTCATATGAAGTCAACACAGTACATTCGTGTTGTCCAGGCGGGAAAAAATGGGAAACGATGAAAAGGCAAAGTAACAGATTAATTTATGCATTCGTGGGTTCACAGAGCTATATTTTAGGACATTGGTGAACATCCCGGGAACCTCCTGGATGTTTTGGAGGTTTGCACTGTTCACCAGCACCGACACCACTGGCAGAGAGCATTAAGGCACATCGGGCTTTGTGTGTGTGCTTGCAACACGTCATGTGTGCACGTCCTGATCTGGAATCAAAAGTTGCCCAGTTCAACAAAAAAAACAAACAAACTGACCTGGCAACCCTGAACCCCCAATGACACTTGAAAGACAGCCCCCCTCATTTGCATAATGAAGCAGAAACATAAAGACAAATGTGCAAAGGAGAAACGAGACAGAATTAAATACAATTATAAATGTTGTGTACAAACAGAAAAGTTCAATAAATGAATAAATGAAGACTAACAGAATATATTAATTTAAAAGTTCTATGCACACATATGGTTCATATATTCTCCATCTTTGTTCACAATCTACATTTCCTTCCTAAGGAATCGGGATGTTTGTGGAAATGTAACGTAGCTTTGGCGAAGGCTCGCAGTGTAGGGATGAAACTTGGTGACATAAGTTCTTGCGGCCATGGGACGTGGTTAATGTCAAACCCTGCACGGCGTCCCAGTGACTCACCCAGACTCATTCAAATCAATCTTTCGGACCAAAGTGAGCCATAGTCATTGCCAAACTGGGCTTTCAATGACGTAGTGTGTTCCCTGTTTAACCTAAGGCAAAGTGCTATCAAAGCAGTTTTCTGATCATGAGAAACTCATTGCACAACCTGCAGAAATGCTACTTTTAAAGAAACAGAGCGTTATGGATATTAAGGGTATGAGGATCGAAGAGTTTCAGATCTTTATGCAGTCCGCTAGGTGTTTGGGTTTGTAAACAGAAGCCAAAGTGCTGCATGGAAAGAGCAGATCCTGTAGATCTTTTATTTTTTAAAACACAAGTCGTGTGTGTGTGTGTATTTTGTTTTTTTGTTTGCTGTCTATTGCTCAAATGGTGTGCATCACAACCCTCTGAAGATTTGTACTGAGGTGCTTCAGAGGGGACCTGTAATTTGTATAGAGTGTAAATTGATGCCGTGGTCATGTTGTGAGTGAAGGATGCAAGAACTGTAAATACTGTTGAACACCTGTGAAGGCCTCCTGTGTTACAATATTAAATAATCTAATTTTAAATAATGTAATAAGTGTCTTCCAATCGGCACCCAGTTATTGAATAAGGGCTGAATCCTGAGATTTGCAAATATGATTTATTAATTAACATTTTTAAGTACCGACATTGCACATAATCCCCTCCAAGGAAAAAACACACATAAGTAAAACAAAAAAGATTATTTTCAATCTATCCTCAACCAAGTAGTACGTTTAAAGACTTGAGGTGGCAACAGAACTAAACTGACTCCCATAATGCACCACCAACCTCACACCTGCTTGGTTTTCCCCTCTTCAACCAAATTAAAAAAGCTAAATAAAAATCAAGGCTGATTCCTCTATAAACTACTTGATGTGTCCCATTTAAGCAATAAAGAAAAGACTTTTTAAAAAGGGGGGTTGGAATAACCGGGCTACCAAGCAGGCTGTCCATTCTTTCCCATTTCTCTTTTTAAAGATGTATTTTCAATTTCTAAACATGCACCCACCACCCACCTGTATCCCCTTCTAACCTAGCTCATCCCTCTCCAAACTGCAGTGTCTAGACAGGACAACACGAGAGGGGAGGCGGCATGAGGGATGAAACCGAGACGGGGTGGGTTGGAGGATGGGGGCGTGCAGGGAGGGGAGGAGTAGTGCGTGTGTTCTGAAATAGGTCCAGTCCTCCAGCCCTAGGACCTATGAAAACAAAAGAACATTTAAAAAAAAAACTGCAATGGAGACACAGGGACTGAGAGAACGAAACAAACATCCCAAAAAATAAATAAATAAATAAAATCTGGAATCTAGGCAACTATGGTTCGTGTTTTCACTCAAAATTGTTCCCTGCATTAAACAAGTGATTCAGTCAGCGTGAATATATGATTCCACTTTAAATCCATTTACAGGAAAACCTCACTCATCAGCCCGTTAATGTCCGTCATCCTGCCCTACGTGCACCCTCACGTGTCCCACCCTGCTCAGACCTGACCACTTCACACTGGGGTCCCCACCTCTTGCCAAGGGTCACGTGACTGTCCTCCGACTGGCGTCACTCTGTTGGTGCTGGGACTGTTGTGGCAGCTGCCTGCTGTGGGCAGAGGAGGCAGCGGAGATACGTTGTCGGTACCAACGAAACACCAGTGATCATACAAAAAAAAAAATTCAATAAAAATCAGTAGACACTGCAGCTTCAGCAACTCACCTCGGGTGTTTTGGGCATTTTAGGAGAGGCTTTGGGGGAGCCCTTTGGCGATTTTGATGTGGATTTAAGGTCAGCCGGTATCGACGTCTGTGGGGGGGTACCGGGCTCTGACGCAGACCGCTCTGTGTCGTTCTGCAATATGTTTAAGTAAAATAAAGTGTGTTATACATGCAATACTGCTCCATGACAGTAAGTACACCAGGTCCTGCAACTTTGTTGGACAGAGCCTGTGTGTTCTCAGTCTTTATTTGGAGAGACTACAAAACATAAAACAAAAACTTGCTGCAAAGCAAGTTCTCATTTCCACACCGATATTCTGCACTTGCCGTCTTTAGTTGCATTTGGGAAATGGCCCAAGTAGCTCGTCGGTCATTCATGGAGCAGCATTCTTATAAATCCCCACCAAACCTTCTCTTTCGCTCGCATATGGCGTCCACCCCCCCACCCCATAGGGTTCATCAGATTCCCAACCAAAGCTTACCCAATACAGACAAACGATAATCGCACTCACTTTCGAGGTCGAGGACTCCGACGTCCTTTGCCTGCGGCGTCTAGACTGGCGGCGTTGTGGCTTCTGGCCGTCAGCTGCTTCTCCGTTGGTGTGGGGGCCCTCCGAGACCTCCGTCTGCTTCACCTCACCTTGCTCCTGGCTCTCTTCTGGAGCAGCCTGCTGGTCGTCTGCAGCCTGATCAGGAGGTGGGCGAGGGCGGAACGGTCTGCCAATCCCAGGACAGAGGACATATTATACATCAGCTTCCCACTTCTGCAGCTCAGAAGCATGAAGGTGAAAACAGGCGACATCGTCACGTCACCTGCGGTATGGGCGCCAGAACCTGCGCTGTGGCGGCCGCTGCGTTTGGTCGCCGTCTGCTTCCCCGTTCTTTTGCTCTCCAACCTCACCCTGGCAGATCAAGCAGACAAAACCTCAGTCTGCCACAGGACAAGCCGTGACTTTCAGAGAGCTTCTCACTGTGTTCGAAAACCTTTTAAAGCGTCAAACTTCAGAAGAAAAAAAACAACAAAAATCTTCCAGATTGCCATTATTCCCAGGAGCTGTTCTGCTGCAATTTAAAACCTGCTTCACACTCAACTGCGAGTTGTGGCGAGTTAAATCCCTCCTCCCTCAAACTTCTTTCACTCCATCTCAGGTAGTGAAAGGTTGAAAAAGGATTCAAACATGTGTTTCCTGCATCTTTCTAAGCTCTACAGGCTGTTGCTTCCCCTTGTACCAGTTCTTCTGCTTCAGTCTTACATCTTGTGCCTCTGGCCGTGGTCTGCGGGGCCGACGGCGGCGCTGCTGCTGCTGCTGCTGCTGCTGAGGCCTCGCTCCACCGTTCTCCCCTGATCCCTCGCCCTCAACAGCGGGGGCTTTGCCCTCAGATGGTTTGCCCTGGTCACCCGGCCGAGGGCTGCGGGGGAAGAACCGTCGCCGGAAGCGGCGTTTGTTGGGTGCGTAGCGGCTGCCTTTGACTGGAACCCCGCCTGGACCGGTTACATTGGCTGCTTCGGAGCCCTGCGGGACGCCAAAGGGAAATGCAACAATCAGTAGACTGTAGAGGCAACGCCTCACACCATCACGCGGACTCCCCGACTCTTACCTTAGCTGCTTCAATCACGTCAAACTCCACAACCTCCCCGTCTCCCACGCTGCGGAGGAATTTCCTAGGATTGTTCTTCTTGATAGCAGTCTGAGGAGACAGATTTAACATCAAGAGCAGTTCCATCATCCCATAAAACAACTCGAGGAAATGCCCTTCGCCTTACCTGATGAACAAACACGTCTTCTTTGGTGTCGTTCCTGCGACGAGCACAAACCCATCAGCAAACTTGGCTTATAGGACTTTGCAGTTTAAATACATAGTTCAGTGATGCAAGTCGTGTAGCGGGACACGCCGTACCTGTTGATGAAGCCATATCCATTCCGCACATTGAACCACTTCACTGTGCCTTGGACCGAGGTGGCTGCAAAGACAGGAGGCACACGGTCAGACGCAACACCTCGGGCAGGAAGCTCGTTCTACAGCCGGTCAGCCAACACACAGGCTGCTATCAGCTGTCGAACATTAACAGGAAGACTTTGAAACCAGGTCATGAGGGACACAGAGGGGGGGGGGGCTGCCAGACGACGAGGCTACTTC
>JAVQJF010119061.1:0-19789 GCA_036023855.1 Gadopsis marmoratus
GTGTGTGTGTGTGTGTGTGTGTGTGTGTGTGTGTGAGAGATCAGGTGGTTGTCTGAATCCTCCTCAAAGGGATTCTCTCTCCCTCTGGTCAGACTGGTAATTTGTTGTTTGCTTGCAAAGCAGAAACTGCTGGAGGAACACCTTTGCTAAGTATCCAATTAGCAAAACACATTCTCTTCTACACAAATGCATATGCTTTCTTGTGTGTGCACAAGAGACCATGGAAATGCATAAACACACACACACACACTGCAATAAATAACACACAAACTGTCTCTATGCCCGTCTCTCTCGTAGACGACATCAGGTGAAGACATGCGTGATTTCACCAAAGTGCTGAAGAACAAATTCCGATCGAAGAAGTACTTTGCCAAACATCCTCGGCTCGGTTACTTACCAGTCCAGACTGTTCTAGAGGGCGACAACATGGAAACGTAAGTAACACTTAAGTGCCTTTATGAAACAGATCAGTGCTCAAATCTGATAATCGCTCCGTTTTTGTCAACACACACACCCTAATGCTCTACTAGCTGCTACAAACCACAAGCTAATGGTCAAGTGTTGTTTTAGATTATAGGCGGCATTAGCTAATCGCCCCAAATCACATTTGATTGGATGAACTTAACTCCCTAGTTCAAGATGAGTCATCAAATAAATGCTAACGTTTTACAGGAAGAGAGAAGAGAGGGATTTAACTATACAAATACCCAAACATTGCATTTTCAGCCAGTGATAACTGAACAATTAACACATCACTGTGTCTTTAAAAGCAAGGCTGCTTTAAAGTGGTACTTCCGTGATTTAGGATTGCATAACATCCTGCGAGAGACAAGATTCAAATAAGAATGTCCGGAATCGATGATGCAGAGGCTAAGATATCCTGACCCTAAGCTCCAAAAACCTTGGATCCTACACTTTCCAAAATGCAACTTGATAGCACTGTTCGTTAGAACCTCCCTGCTTGGTAATGTCAGGTCTCTTACACTCGTTGCTCCCAGTTTGTAACTCAGGCTTTCATTTACTATTTTTTCGTCTCCGGGCCAAGATTACTGGAGTGATAACACATGTAATACGAATTGCCTTCTCAAGAGCCACACAAGCCACCATACAGCAGCTTCCACCGGCCGAGTAGTTCTCCTTGTGACTGACTTTGACACGTAAAATTGATGGAGTGCCCCTTTAAATGTATCTTACGGTCAAATCTCTCACTCTGTCATAAATATCCTCGGGTCACAGGTTATTAAAAGTCTCATGCCTCACACACACCTCTGCAGCAGTGTGTGGGGAGTGTTAATTTCCCACTCGGTTTATGTGTTTACTTACCCGTCGGTCCAGTCTCTGCCAGGTGCCGTCGCTGCACAGTAGATCTTGTGTCTGCAGCACTTGCCCCAGTGACTGTCTGATTTAGGTCCCTGCTCCTGCCAGCTGTAAATCCCCCTGGAGAGCCGTTTAACTGGGCCCACATTATGCAGATGCCCCAGGCGGGCTCCACATCCTCGACACTGGAGTGTGTGTCTGACTTGTGGCCTTTTCGAGTACCAGCCCACTTGCCCTATCTAATCTATCTAATCTATCTATCGGGAATATGGCGTCACTCAGTCACTCTTACTGTCTCATTTTGACATCTCCCGCTCATGCTGTCTTACTTTTGAACAGTGCAGTTTTCCATCTTTGTAAGCACAAAAAACACTCTCAAAAGAAGTTCATGCGTGCACTCAGTGTCTCACCTGTTCACTTGCGATTGATTTTCCCCGGCACTCAGTCTCCTCTCAGATGGATTGCGCTCCCTCTTTCATCCCTCCCATCCCTGCACGTCCTCTTCCTCACCTCCCGCCTCGCTCCATTCTCACTTCCCGTCCTCTCTGAAAAACGACTCCCGCAGAGAGGCCTGCGTGATAAATGCCTCTAAAAGGTAGAGGAATTGTGGCAAAACGCAGAGGTTTTTTCAAAATAGGGCAGAAGGGAATGGAGACTTTAGGACTATTTCATGGCCATCATTTTCTCATCTCGTTTACTGCATTAGGTCTCCCCTGTGAGCTGCCGGCTATCCACATGTTGCCACAGGCTTGGGCACACTATAAACAGCTTTATGTGCTGAAATAAGCCTGAATGTGCAATTTTTTGCTTTTGGACTGTCTATTAAGATCTGGCTCAAACATACGACCAGCTTTAAGAAATGCTCAGCACACCGCATTCATTTTAGATCTATATTGTCACAGTTCAGTGGCGTTTGCCATTTCCATGATGCTGAAATGAAAACTGTGACCTACATGTAAATTGAAAAGGATTTTTCTGTAATTGGAACAAGGTCTAGGTCCCTGCTTAAAAAGAGGAATTATACAGATTAGGTAAACGTCAGAACACTTGCTGCCGTGTTTGTTGATAATAATAATATATGATTGCTCCCAAGTTTTCAGCTTCAAAATATAGTTTATGTAACATATTTGTTTTATTTGTTAAATTGAATCAAAAAACTACTACTAGCATCCTGGATATCATGCTTAAAGATTTAAAGATTTGTTCTCTTGCTGTGTACAATTTTTAAACAACATTAAGAGATTTCATTCTTAAAAAATCCCCCCCCCCCAAAAACTTTTTAATGCGTTCTCAGGCTCCAGTGCTCGTCTTAACAAAGCAAACTTCTTAGAAGTTGTAATCTTTATAGTACTGTAGCAGCCGAAGAGAAAATGAGATTGTCTGCTGTATAATTGCCCTCCCTAATGCACTCGCTGGCTGTCTCTCTTCTTTCTGCTTTTGTATCATCATTTCTCTTTTTTAATTCCACCCCCTCTGTTTCTTTCCACCTTGAGAGAGCAAAACACCACCTACTCTCACCTCCCACTTATATCTTTGCCTCATTTCATGGCAAATAGGATTTTTGGTTCGTCACAGCTATATTTGATAATGTGAAAGAACCATTCTAATGGTTTCCCACTCTGTGTTGGTTTTCTGCTTTCTACCCGACACAGCCACATAGAGTAGATCTCTGCTGCATTAGGCCTTTCAGAGAGGTTAATGGGCTTGAACATGGATTTGAAAATTAGTGGCAAAATCTTTCTCAGAATCCAGTCTCAACAAAATAGTTTCATTGGGCCATAGTAAATTAGTTTGAGGTGAATGAAACTCTCCGAGGTGACCGGTAAATTGCATGTTGCATGATTTTTCTTTTCAAATTGCCCACTGATGATGGTGGTGGTGGCGGGTCCAGGTGGCCCAAGAAAATTGCTTTGTAGTAAATACCACTCATCTTAAGCGTAAGGTAGATTACATGTTGCATGATTCGTGCCTCAAAATTGTCCACTTAAACTTGTAGTCATACACGGTGAGCACAAAAGCTTCTACACAAGACTCTCTTATGCGTTTAATGTCCATGCAAAAGATGAAAACAGTATGCCTCTCAAACTGTGTCTTACACTCTCTCTCTCTCTCTTGCTCTCTCACACACGTTTCTATTTCCAGCCCTATGGCTGCCTTTCTGACAGACAGGTAGAGGTGTCAGCATGCACAGATGGTCTTTTACCCCTGACAGAGTAAACGGAGGTTAGGGAGAGCGGAGAGAAGCAGTGCTAAATGTGACAGAGTGACTACCACAGCATGATGGACTAAATTGATTTTTAGAAACCTTTTAGAGCATTTTAGAGCATTTAACAAAAACAACAACACAATGAAAGGCATACTGCACAATTTTTAGCTAAATACCTAAAGAGATGACAAAAGACATCAGTTTCTTCAGTTTTTTCTCAGTCGGCGGCTCCAAGTTTTCTAAAGTAGCCAGTGGGGAGCACAGCGCCCGAGCCCTAAGTTTGTTAGCCTTATTTGAGCTAGCTTTTTCTGAAAACATGCCTTTTGTATGTGGGATTTACAGCTTGTGACTGGGTGTTTATTGCTCAACCAAGGTCCATTGCCATTTGTTTACTGCAGCCTTGACATTCAGCCTATTGACAAGACATTGACTTTTATTTTGTAAAGACTTTGTTATAACGTCACCATTTTTATACTGATGGTGTGTTTGGAATGTTCTGTTCTGTTGAGTTTGACTTTCCCTGCGTGAGCTCCTTCAGGTCAGTGCCAAATCAAAAGGCGGGGGATGCAGATGTATCTAATGTTTTCATTTGGAAGAATAACCTTGCTTTCTAGTATTTTGAACACACTCTTGAGATTTAATGGAACATGCCATATTCTCACTGAAAAGCTAAATATATTGAATATAGGCAATAACAATTAAGATGATAGATTTAGTGGAGGGGATCTTTTATGAATACTGCTTTTAGTTTTAGGCTCACTGTACCCATGAATTCTGGCCGCAGCTCAGCCTGCTCAGACGTTCAGCACAATGCCAGTGAAATGTGAACAGGGCTCTGCTCTGCACCCTGTTACTGTACTTCAGCAGGCACAACACGCCTTCCAAACCCACTCATTACAGCAGCCACATTTGTCAGACCCCAAAATGTTTTTTCTCTCACACTTCACTTCCAACTTCTTCTCTTGCACTCCCTGTTTGTTACCGTAACTTGTGTTTCTGTCTTCACTACGAAACTGCTTCTTTTTCATGTGCAACCATCTGAAGATTAAATTTACAGCATTGTATGTGGATCAGAAAAATATGGTTGAAAGTAAAACTTTACAATCTACAAATCAATTTTTGGCAAAGATGAAAACTGACATCGGGCTCCTGGATATAAACAAAATGAGCACACTGACTGGTTCCTTCTGGCAAAGATGTCGGTGAAGACACTTAAAATGCTGCACTGGCGGCTCTGAATAGTTAGCTCAGTCTGCCCTGCCGGCTCCGATCTCTTTTTCTCTTACTGTCTCCCATTTTCTCTCTTCTTCGTCTGAATCCCCTGCTACATTTCAAATTCTCCTCACAGCTACAGAAGTGTGACTACACTGGCTGCCCTGCTGTGAGAAATATAGCCACCATGCGGCACTTCTCCCTCTGAATTTCCCTTCTCTAATGTGGGGACAAAAGTGCGAGGCGAAAGAATGTCAACCTCAGCCGTTACCGTACCAATTTCTATCCAGCCTCCACTGTGAAAGCAACACCTTTCTTTGCGTTTCTGAGATTTAGTGGGTGTCCCATTTGTTTACAAATAACAATGTATGCTCTGCGTCTCCAAGAATAGCTGCAATAATGACAGATTGGAAACCAGAAACTTTGCTTTATGACATCAAGACACATGCCTGTAGCATCCTGGTTTGTCACATTTTATTTCCAAAACATCTCTAATGACCAGCAAATGAAGATTTTCTGGGTTCTTATTCACCCAATGTATCTATATATAATGTACTCAATAGCAGATTAACTAGGTTCTATATGTTTTTGCTGGGATGCTATTACAGTAAATCCTGCTGGAAATGAGGAACATAAATGAATTTGGGCCATATCATTCTGTGTGCAGGAGGATTTGTGAAAACCAATTATATGAAATACGTGTGACAGCGGCAAAGTCAACCTTTTTCTGTGCGAGCTTTCATACACACAACCCGGATACAAATTACAGTGTGCTGGCAGGTCCAATTTCCCATCTTGACCCTTTCAAAACTGACTATCAACCTACACATTTTCTGTGTCACAAGTCGATTTTGAAGCAGGTTTCAGGTAATGTCGCGGGGGGTAATCACAACCACATGTGGTGTATCTGTTGGCGACTGTTTTACGAGCACTTCCGGCCGCTCGGATGCTGGGCAGACTTTTCCTTCCACCTCTTCTCCACCTGCTCTGTTTTTGATTCTGACCCAGAATCTTTGTGGTACCTTAATTCCCCTCCCTCCCTCCCTATGATTCTTTTACAGTCCTGTCACCCTCATCAGCATGTGTCCGGAGCAGTATGAGTGAGTATCTACGCCACCAGCAGCACCACCTTGTCTCCAGACTGGAATGCCTTTTAACCACACCTCCTTTACTGCCTTCTCTCCTCACTCACCTCCCCCTAAGTCCGCACCCCAACTAAACCATGATGGCACTGCATGTTGCCTGCCTGCCTGCCTGATCCACATGAACATGCAACCAAAGAAGCTCACCCACTGTCTCCTTACATCACCATGTCTTCCTCTCTAAAGCATCCAACTAGCATCCCATCCCAGCAGCGGCTGTCAAAAACCAACCGACCGCTCTGCAGATCATCCTGCTCTCCCATTTCTCTTTCTAGGATCATCAGATTTGTTTTCTAGGTGATGTTGTGAAGGGCCATTAGGCTCTGTGTATGCCTGTGTGTGTGTGTGTGAGAGAGAGTGTGCATGTGCTTGTGAATCTGTGTGTGTTAATGAGCTTGTGTGAGCATGCTGAATCTCATTCATCTCCATTACCCCATTCATTTCCAGGCTGTCCCAGTCACCTCAACTCTCTCATGATGACACCCACTCCAGGATAGAGCAGTATGCCAGCAGGTACGCGCTGCATTCTCCAATCATTACTTCATCATCTCAGATGGCACACGGCTCTCAAGGCACACATATCAAGAATTTCTAACTGCACATTTAAAAAGCTTCATTAAAGAATGAGAAATCCACTTTAAAGGACCGTGCCAGTGTTTTTGCTTACTTAGAAATGACAACATACGCATTTTCTATAATTTTTTCCAACAAGCACTTGCCTTCCGTCTGTACTTACAATGCATTACTATGCAACAATAATCTTTCTTTGGATGGATGCAATGAATGCAGACATGATATTGATTCTCATCCAAATCAAATCTTTATACAATGACTTTAAGAGATAAATGTAAACGTGTTGCTGTGATGGATTTAATATGAAAAATCCTAGCTTATGCTTTGGAAAAGGGTCAATAAAAATGTTTTAAGGAAGCTGTTGCAGTACCTTAGACTGTACAGTAAAGCTTCCAGAAAATCATATAAATTCAAAATATATTGAATGTCTTGATTAGTTGCACCTGTGTTTGTGGAAGAGGAGACATTTTCTTTGAAACCTTTAGGTCAGAATCAACCAAAGGAATTTCTGCCGAATATCTATCAAAGAGTCAGCAAATGCAGAAAGAGGGAAATAGCATGTTTAGTAATAATAAGCATTTTTACTTTGATTTATGTCCTAAACATGTCATTTAGAAACCTGTAGAAACTTATTGTCCAGTTTCCCCTTAGACAGCAAGGTAACAACAGGATTTCTCCACAAACATTCAGCGTAACTTTAAAGGTGGAATCATTAATGTCATCCTGAACTTTTTATGATATACATAGTGGAAAAAACGGCATCGCTACATCTTTTATAAACCATAAGTGCAGTAGAAATAGGCTGTTGTGGCATAAGAATTGTCATTGTTATAGTTTGACATTCCAAGTCTGCTTGGTGAGTGAACATGCAGCCACCCACCTCTTTGGATGGTGACATTATGGATTTGCCGCTGAGATCAGAGTAGCAACACACCGGCCTAATGGCTGTTTTCAGCCGCCCACTTCAAATGATCCTGCTGCGCACATCAACACACCCATGTACACAGCGTGTGATCTGCAGTTAATCACCACCAGCATCAACAAACTAATGTTCTGCTTTGCTGAGATTCAAAACCTGTCATGTTTTATTTCAAGATCAGTCTGAAAATTAAGATCCCACACTTGCACAAATCCCATCTTGGCCCTTGCATGAAGCTCTAATCAGTCCAAAGCATATCTTCTCTAAAGTGGACATGGGCTACATGTGTCAAAACAGAACCCAGCTTTAATCATGGAAGGCTACAGGCTCTGTCTGGCCTGTAGTCTTCCATTGGTCACACACCATTAACCTTCGCTCAGTGTTTCTGGCTGCATTGTTTTATCAGCAGTGACACAGGCATGAGCCTTATGAATTAGAGTTTTTAACTGAAATATAGACTGGTGTAGCGTATAGAGCTTCACGGACAAATGCACACAATGTTGCGATTTTCACCAGTGGATTTATCATTTTAAATATCTCCCTCCAAGCGTATTCTGTCATAGCTCAATTTCATCATTAATCTTAATCTGCTGGACAACCCTGCTGCCTCTCTGTTACAGAGTCCAGTAAACGTGGGGAATCAGCCTCATTAGCAAGGCTGCCTTGTCTGAATATATGACCAGAAAAATATTTTCCCCACAGCCACAATCACACAGCTCTGCTGTACATCTCTCAAATATCTCAACAAAGATGACTGTGCACACACACCTAGTCTGTGCATGCGCAGCATTGTATTTTTGTCATTTTTCATTTAACCTGCTGGGAGACATGACTACATTCTTCGAATCTTAATTGGTGTACCACTGTGGCATTGAGATCCTCATTTGTTGACATTGGTTTTCTGCATTTTGATGAGATGATGCTTCAAATGCTTCCGTTTTAACTGGTAATTTAAGTTTCTGTCACTGATGAGGGTTTCTTTTTCAGGTTGGCCCAGATGGAGCGCTCCAACGGCTCTCTGCCCACAGACAGCAGCTCAGCCACAGGAAGCATGTAAGTCACAGCTGGTCATTACCAATATTTGTTGTTATGTTCCTACATTTCCCTTCAACATGATTACACCTTTCCATCAAACATTGTTTCACAGCCTTTCTTTTCCAGTTGATCCAGCCAACAAACCTTTGGTCCAAACGTCAAGCGTCCATGTTTTTTGATATTTGATTCCATTATAACTCTGAGACAGCTTCCTGTGCACTGTTTAACTGCCATATAGCCATATATAAAACCTACCTTCTGTGCTTTCAGTGTATCAAGCCCAGCCGAAGAAATAACAAGGTGGCTTTCCACCTTGCCGAAAAGAGATCGAGAGAGTGTGTGAGAATTGAGAATGATTTTGAGAGAGCAAAAGAAGTGTGGAGTGAGGAGGGAAAAAAGACAATGGTAGGTGGTTGAATACAGCGAGAAGGACGGGAGAAATGTAATGAATTAGGGTGCCAACAATGAGAAGTGAGAGCGATTGGTTTCAGGATCTCCGATAACGAAAAGTTATCTTGATCAGAGCAGATGAGAACATGGCAAAGTTGAGAAAGGAAAAAAAAAGGGGGGAACGCTGATGAGGAGCACTAGTGCTGACATTTCTGGTTGTGTGTGTGTGAGTGCTTGTGTCTGTGTGTGAAGGCATGTGTATATCTTCTGCAGGCCATTCGAGTTGAAGGATGTATTTGTCCCTTTTCCCAACTGAGATCCTAATCGGGGGAATGAGCTCTTGAGATCCAAACGCCCTCTGAGCTCATGGACACGCTAGCACGTGTGTTCAAACACACACACACACAGGCACACACTTGTCACTGTGGTCTTGTCTTTGGAGGGAATTACTTTTCATTCAGTTCGCCTGTTTTGATAAGACATATCATAGAACATCATCATAGATTTGGAAATGAGCAGTGCGTGTGTGTAATGAATTTGTACACGAGAATGTAACAGATGCTGTACAGAGCGGGTGCACAAAGCCAAAAATCTACTTTCTTACACTGTGTTTTTAGAAGTGTTGAAAAGTGCGCACCTGGAGAGCAAAGAGATTCCCTTTATGGCAGACAGGAAAGGAAACAAGTTTACAGCAGCAACAGTGAAACAGCACATGGGAAGACAGTTAAAAGCTTTGAGAGTCTTGAGTGAAGATGAAGTGAAGCACTGAGCTTCATCGTGTTGTAGGTTGCGTCCCCTGCTGATGTGCTTGCATCATGTGGACCACTGCTCCCACACTTCACCTTCATCTGACCCTGCCGTGCCGAATAGCGGTTTTAGAAACACGAGGTGTTCAGTTGAAGCCTCCCAAAAGCTCTCTCTGCTTTTCAGCTGATCAATAGCAGGACAGAAGAATAGGAAGACAAAATGTGTTGGTGAGCAGGCGAGGGGTGGAGACAGAGGTGGATTTATTTTCCTCTGGGCTATCGTTATGCGGGACAAACACATTATCCACACTTCTCCTCGCTCATTTGTGCTTTGTACTCGGGCTTATTTAAGAGAAGAGGCCATTATCTTTGCCAGCTCTGAAACAACACTGACTCGTACACAGAAGTGTGCAGAGCGCTAATGAGGTGAGGAAGATGATGGTTGGTGAAGGCTAATGGGTTTAACAGCAGAGGGAAAAACATCCACTAGGGCACATTTAGAACATAATCACACACTTTTACATCAGTGTCATTTCTGTAAGATTTGCTGCAAAGGAACAACAGCCACAATGTAACTGAAGATAAAAAGTGCACCATTGAAATGCAAATCGCAAAGGAAGAGCTAGTGCATTTTTCCAGTACACATCTTAGACGAGAATGGCTTTGTTCTTATCAGCGTGGAGCAGAATGCAGCACCTGTGTGCGTACTTTAAATTTCAGGTAATAAAACATCCTTTTTTGATCTAATGTAAAAAAATGTTGTAATGCAGAGAGTTATTCTAAATAGAATGATTGAATAACCAAGCTCTCGGTAAGGGAACATAAATCAGCTTTCATTTATTGCAGTCTGAACAGTAATTAGGACGTGAACTGAAGGAAGTGAATGAACCACATCCAATTTGTCTGCTGTTGTAGATTATTATTGGTGGTTTTGTGAAGGATAATGAACTCATTTGAATGTATTCAGCCACATATTGGATCTTCATTTTTACAAGGGATAAATAATGTTGAAATCTTTGCGGTGGAAATTGATACTTGGGAAAACAGGCATCAGGACAGGCACCTTAATTTCCTAAAAATACTTAGAGTACTGTTGATGTTAGAATACTGTTGATGCACATACAAGGTCTTTGCAGGGAATGTTTTTTTTTTACGGCTGTCATAAATGTGGTAACATTCACTTAAATGTTACTGTGCTGCAATAAAATGTCATTTCCATTAGTTGTGCATGAAGTATGGGCTGTTGTTAAAAGGTCAGCATCAGCCAGTAGCCGTGTTTTTTTACAAACCAATGTTCCCATCAAGCCCTATTTTTTCAGGAGAAAGTAACTTTGAAATCTGGTCTAAAAGTGGCTGTATTGTGCTTTATAGATACCGCTAAAGTAAAACAGCCCACTCAGCCATAAGAAGCCATTGTGTTGTCAGACTACTCAGCTACAAACAAACCTTCCTCTTCCGTTTTCATGCCTTTGGTGTGGAGAGGTTGATTGTCTTTCCTCGCTTTTTGTAAGATTTATGCTTTGCCACCTACAGACGATTTCACCCAAGCCTCTTTGTCTATCACTCTACTCCACCTGGTTGTTTGTGGGGATTCACACAAACACACAGAAATGATCCCCATGCATGACATGATAGTAGAACGTGCCTTCTTGGCAGTGTTTGAGCAATATGAAAACATGCATAGTGTAACATGGATGACTGCCTTTGCCAATTACATGCACGTTTGGCTTTTGGCTTGTATTTTCTAATCGTTCAAAGCCTGCAAACACTGATTTCGACCTGCTGCCAGCTGTGCAGTGATATCAATAATTGGTGTGTGTGCGTGAGAGCGAGAGAGAAAGTGATACTGTGTGTGTGTGTGTGTGTGTGTGTGTGTGTGTGTGTGCGCGCGCGCGCGTGTGGCTTCAATGCTTGTCATTTTTGTCCCGTGTTGCTTTTAATCTAAAAGGGAATCCTTAATTAGGAAGTTGGTGTTGCCTGTTTTCTCCGACCTCCAGCCAAAGCACAATGTTGCATCTCTGCCTCGGTGCGTCACAGAGGAGCCAGACTCCCCACTTCCCTCTTTCCGCTTGGCTTTTTTGTGTAGTTATCTCTCGCTTTCCAGTCTTTTCCCCAGTGCTTGTCTTTTGATATTTTGCTCTTTATTCCTGTCTCTCTCCCTTTAATTTTTCCAGCCCTTTTCTTTTTAAACCTCCTTTCACCAGACCCTATCCTCCCCTCTTTCTCTTCTCCGCCTTTCATAATTTTCAGTTGTAGTCTAATCATGTGAGCACAGAGGTAAACATTAAAATTATTTTATTTATTTATTTATTAAGCCCTGCATCATAAACAATTCACCTCCAGTAATTGAAGTTGCTGGACTTTACTTTGATCAGTCTCCAAATGCGGAGCTCCCACAGAAACATCTCACCTGACGGGAGGGATGAAAGACTCTCTGCCTCTTCCCCTCTTTCAACCTCTCCATTTTTTTTCTCTGGTTTTCCTGATTACCTTTTTTCTCTCTCTTCCCGTTCCCGTTCACTCATGGTTTCCCTCTGAGCTCAGTCTAGGAAGCTGATAGTGCTATCCAGCTTGAGATGAGTTGCTTGCTTTGTGATGCATAAGCTAGGCTTCAGGCCCAGAGACTGTTGTTGGGTAAGAACTGTAAAAGTCCCCTCAGCCGTGGCCTCGCTCACCCTCACCGAGCACGACACTCACATTCATGATGCATTGCAGCTAATAGTCCCAGGATTCATCGCCATTATTCATATTTAATTCTTCTCCCACACTGCTGCTCTCTTCCTTCTCCATGTTCATTCCTCTTCAACCAGCACCACGCTTCCTGAGCCTCCGGTCCTTTCACTGCACTTCCTCTTTCTCCCTATATTCCAGAGCAGGTGGTTTTGTGAGCCAGCTCTACCCCCTGCAGTCCCCATTTCCACACATAATGATCCCCTTCCTGCTGCCCTCTGGACTCCCCCTGCCAGCAATAATGTCCTGCTGCAGTGTCCTGTTGCCAGGCACCTGGCTAATTGGTCACTCAGTTTGTGCTGGACTCCCGTCCTCCTAACCTCTCGCAGAGAACACTGCCACCAATTTTCAAGTTAATACAGGAACAGAACCTTTTCTCATCACGTCTCCATTGTCACAGCATACCCATATTTCAAAGAGAAACGTGTGTGTGTTGGTATAATGCCGCGTTTTGCAGGTGTGTGAAACTTGACTTCCTGTCTCGGTCAGCTTTTGCTATTATTTATCAGTAACTCGGCAGTTTCAGCGTAGCGTCGGTGTCCACGTTAGCGTGAAATTGATGAATAACTACATATAAGTGTGCATGCATATGTCGAAAGACGAGAAAAGTGAGATTTGTGTAAAAAGTAGTCGAAGTAAAGACTATGGTATAAATCTGGAAAAGAATAGGACAATAAATCTGGAAATATAAAGAGAATTAAATAAAAGAATAAATAAATGTGAATATATAAAGACAAATCATTATTTCTTCCTTTCTCTCTTCAGCGTGCATGAAAGGCTACTGGTTTGGCAGATTGTTCCTTTTTATGTGAAAAGAAGCGAAGCCTCATTCTGAGTAGCTTTCATTGGCTATGTGCTTGCCCCAGTCCTTGGTCATGAAATAATATAATTCATGTCATCTCTGAGAAAGAAAAAGGTATCTGTATGTAACCTCTCTTATTATGCATGTGGTAAAACTGGCATTCCCAATACTTTGAGTACTCACTGATTGTCTGCTATGGTGACATTCAAGGGTGTCTTCTGTAAAACCTGAGAAGTTTCAGTTTGCCAGCTTGTTCTCCAGAGCGCATTTGATTAACTTACTGGCCTGGCCCTGATAAGAGTGTGTGAACCAAGTTTATAGCAAGTCACCGTGTATTTTAAAAGGTGCCAAGAGTGCCCGCCTGGGTTTTACTGATTGAGGAGAGGCTTAAAGTACGGCACCGTTTTAAGCTTATAGAGGTCAATACAGTCCAGCATTCTGTCACAACACGTAAAACACAAAGAACAGCTCCATGAGTGCTGATTCTTGATTTTCATGTTTGGTCATTGGTATTGGTGAATGTCGCACCTACCTAATCTAGGCTAGGTATCCTGCTTTTTGATTTGGCTATTGGCTTTTTAGACACATTAAAATACAGCATCCATACATTCAATGCTGTGATCTAAGAATGCAGCAACATTGCTAAAAAGCAGTCCAACAGGGTCACAAGCAGTCAAGTGATCAGGTTTTAAACAAGACTTCAGATTAGTTTAACTTAATTGGGAAAGAAAATGAAGGCATGCATTACGGTTATTACTCAACTGTTTGTTGTAACTGTCCTCCAAAGTTTGCAGATCAACTTTGTGGTTCAACCCAAACCATCATAGTTACCGTAGTTGTGCACGTGCACACATTATTCCTGTGAGATTATGCATAAATAATGGCATTTCAGATTTACTCAGGTTTGCTTTTACTTTGAAATGAAGTAGTTTTGATAATCTGGCCACATTCTTGATGTATTTGTTCAGACAGGTTGTCTGATTGCCTGCACACATGTGCCTCTTTCCCTGTTGAATCTCAGTGCTCAGAAATAACTACAGAGAGTAAAATGTGTCAAACAATAGAAGCAATGACCAAAGCTGCAACAATAATTTGTAATAAATTGAAAATTCTAGTTAAATCTATAATACAGTATATATTGTTACAGGTAATAGCAGACCATTTGTCTATAATGATATTTTTCTTCTTATTGTCCAGATATATTTTAGTTTTAATGTTACGTAACCGCACGATTTTAATGTCACAGAATGTCAGCTTCAGCACTGCTGCATATTTGGACAGACTGAATCCATAAAGGAGAGTCAGTAGTGGATAGAAAGCCACATGTGAAGCTACCATGCCACTAACCTTTCTCAGCCAAACTCCATTTCAAACTTTCAAACTGGCTCTGGAAATGACAGTCACTTACTTTAGCAATGGAAAGGATTTTTATATAACAGTGTGCCATCTTTCTTTCTCTCTCTTTTCTTTTTTTGTGCTTGTGGTTGTCAGGTTTTAGTCTTCAAGGCTCAGGTTGTGTTTCAGAAGGAAGGTGACAGCTGGGCTTTGGCAAGACCTGCCACCCCCTTTCAGATCACAGAGATTGCGCATAAAGAGACGGACACACATACAGATACACAACAGCAGACACCAGCAGCCATTTCTCGTTCACTTCCTCCCTCCATATCTTTCCATCTGTCTGCCAGGCGCCTTCTCTTCTCTGCTCCCTCCATCTCCCCACAGCCCTCCCTTATTCCACTTATCAGATAGTTGAGACTGACACATCTGTGTTCCACCAGGGATTGAAGGGCTTACGGTGTAGCAGACCTACAATAGCTGAAGATCTTATATATCATGGCAGCTACCACAATCATTGTATTTACAGCAAGCTGGATTTTCTTCTCACATAGTTACTTAGGTTATTTGATGTCCTTTGGCATTGATTCGTGAAAGAAGACGATGAAACGCTGTAGTGGCATACGATAAGCAACTTTACTGGTTCAATAACCGTAAACCTGTGGCAGGTATCTAGGTTTGGATCTTAATCAGTCTGAACAGGCATAAAATGAAGGCATTACAAACATCCATTCAACAATTTTCCTCAATTTCACTGCTCTCTGGCTTTGTAGAGCAGTACTGTGTTATGTTGTCACTTCCAAGCATCCTTGCAAGTTGTTTCCAAACATAATGATCTGCTTTAAGTAGTTACCATAATTATTTTAGGCAACAAAACATTTTTCAGAAGTGCTGAGAGAAGCCTCTTCATCCCCAACTGAGCAGAAGGTGAATTGATCTGACTAACAGGGACAAGATCCTCACTTGTCACATGACTCTGCACTCGCTTTCACAGGGACGACGAGCATGCCCTGATCCTGCAGTACTGTCAGACGCTGGGAGGGGAGGGCTCCCCCTGCAGTCAGCCCCAGAGTCCTGCCCAGATCCTTCTGGCCGTAGAGAGGGAGGAACGAGGCGAGCTGGAGCGGATCATTGCTCGTCTGGAGGAGGAGCAGAGGTAAGGCATTAGATATGACCGTTGAAGAAACTTAAGAGGTTGGTTCAGACCCAAATAAAGGGAATATATTGCTTATGTTTGAACAGTTAAGATGTGCGGTCGTTTCTTCTCTTGTTCTTCTGTTGTTTGCTCACAGCCTCTTGGTGTCACTTGAGAACATGTGCTCATTGTCACACTCCAGTGCACAATGTATTAACATACACTCAGTTCACGCCAAGTCCTTCCCCGGTTTGATTAGTAAATGGAGATGGCTTAGAGACAGAGGCACTGTATGATCTATTGTTGTGGAGGTGCTTTTGCGCAGCCAGTGGCTCAACTGGAGAGATTTAACACTGATTACACACACACACACACACAGGTCGCTCCGGGGAAAGCGAGCAGGAGAAAGAGAGCTTTACTGCCTGGCTCATAAATGCCAATTTAAGTAAAGCACAGCAGCTCATGGTTCTGCACTGAGAGACAGAGCGAGAGAGGGTGAGGGTGTGTTTGTCTCTCCAATTCAAATAGGATTTCACTGAGAATGCAGAAAGCGGAAGTAAACATGGCTGTGGCTTTTTTTGTGTGGCACCCCACTGTGAGGGTTCAGGAAGGCGCTGTTGAATTCTCTGTTTGAGAGTCTTTCGGTAACAATACCAATAATATTTAACCATATTTATGTGTTTGTAATAAATATGTAACCACAGAACGTATCACACAAGAGAGAGCGGCTGTGGCTCAGGAGGTAGAGCGGGTCGTCCTTTAATTCATGTCGGCGTGTCCTTGGGCGAGACACTGAGGTGGAGGCCAGCACCATACAATGGCAGCTACGTCGCTATCGGTGTGTGAATGTGTGTGTGTGAATGGGTGAATGAGACCAATCTGTAAAAGCACTTTGGGAACCGTTAAGGTTGAAAAGCACTTTATAAGTGAAGTCCATTTGCCATTTCCCTCCAGGCTTAGCAGCTGCAGCATGACCAAAAAAGCACAACATTGCTATTTTTTAAACATGGTACAGATATGTAATAATAACAATACAGCCCAGCTCTCGGGCTCCCATGAATACAACACTGTGAAATGAATGGTTACACATGACAAATTAAAGGATAAACCAACAGAAATTGTTCTGAGAGGGGTTGTTTAAGAGGGGGGTAAACGGTGGCATGTTTAAAACTGGAGGGGGGAAATGTCACTGTGCAGAGAGCAGTTAATAATGTCTAAAATATGCAGTGGGAATGCAGTCTGAAGGTGGTGTTCCAGGTTTGACAGAGTCGAGAGGAGTCATCATCAAGCCCTCTGAATTCTGTGTTAATGTGCTGCTCGAATCTCCACTGTTTTGTGATAAAAGTAATCAAGAAATTCTTCACATCTCTCCGGGGTGGATTCAGCTGGCCGGCTAAGCGGGGGACTCATCACAGAGTTTATGGTTTTAAAGAGGATTCTGGGATTATGACCCTGTTAAGCGATCAGTTGTGGAAAAGTAGGAGTTTCTTGCTTCTTTGATTACACACTTCTAAGTTGGCGTCAGATCTTTGAGAGAAGCAAGAGAGCCACTGTGTTTATCCCTCTTCCATTTCTGCTTTGCCTTCCCACGTTGTCTTAAAGTCCTCATTTCTTCATGTAATCATGGCAGATAGGAAGATTGCGACTTTTTATGTGTGACAGGAGCTAAATAATCTAAAATATTGGTGCACGAGCTATTAAAAACACTGACAAGCTCCTGGTTTTCATTGATGCTAAAATAATTAGTTTGGGGCTGTAAAAGCTTGACAGAAACGAGGAACAGAGAGGACGTTTCTGGTGACTCAATGAGAGGCGCACATTCATCAGGATATAGATAGATATGATATTTATATATAGATGACCGGTGGTGGAAGGTAACTAACTACATTTACTCAAGTACTGTACTTAAATGTTTACTCCACTACATGTATGTGACCGCTATAGGTAATATTGACTTTACAGATTAAGATTTTACTTGTAATGGAGTATCTTTGCATGCTTGTATTGTTACATTTACTTTCCCACCACTGGGTGTTACAGATATGAGTTATGTTTCTAACCCGTCCGTCCCAGGATCCTGCAGAGGGAGTATGAGCAGCTAAAGGAGCAGCACGGCCAGCGAGGGGCCTCCGTCGGAAGCCCCAGGGAGTCGGACGGTTCGTTTGCCCATCCTGACGAGGCCGATCTTCTAGCTGAGGCCAAGCTGCTGCGACAACACAAGGGCCGGCTGGAGGCCCGCATGCACATCCTGGAGGAACACAACAAACAGCTGGAGTCTCAGCTCCATCGCCTCCGACAGCTACTGCACCAGGTGACATAACACTTGCATCAATTTGTTTGGGCTTGTGTTATCCCAAGAAGCCACCGGTTATGGCTGAGAGGAGACAGATATATATTCACAGACTCACGCGTTACAAAAACAGTCATCCCTCTGAGTTGTTTCTTGTTGTTGTGGATTTGTCTGAAATAGATTCAAACTGCCACTGTGAAGAGGCCATTTGCAGAAAGAATGGTCTGTAGCTTTGGTGCTCAGCAGACAGAAAACAACTTGGATGTTGTAAGTTATCTAGTAATGTAAAAGGACTTCAAACCTCAAGTAGCTTAATCACATTTCTGTCATATAAAGGCTATAAAGCATATAAAGTTAGAAGCATGTTTTTATGAGAGGAGTCGGTTCGTGAGCTTTGAAAGTAAGGTAATATACAGTAACAGAAAATATACTGCAGCAAATAAGGGGTTGGCTGTTACTGCTTAATGGCAACCTAGTATCACCCATCTTTGTAGCAAAGTTTGAACTGGTGATTTAGTCAGGGTTTTTGTGATGTTACTTCAAAAACAAATTAAATTAATATTTTCTTTCCAGAGAAATGATTATTGTCACAGTCTGGCACATCTGACACAGCTGTGATTTGAAGTTTATTTCCTACATAAGTTGTCTTTTCTTTAAATCATTAGGCTTATTGTTGGGGAGCAGCAGGGTAGTAATCACAGCTCACAGACTCACTCACACACACCAGCTGTTTCTGTGTTTCTTGTATAAAAATAAAATAAATATTTAAAATTTAAAAAGTGCAACACTGATACAGAAAGCTTTCAATAAATTAAAGGGTTCTTTCAAACAAATCATCACCAAAAATACGTACTTTGGGTTTTACCCTTACTTTGCTGCACCTTTGAATAACAAAACCTGCTCATTGACGCCCCGATTGCATCCTAATCACATCATTACCATTCCATCCAGGAGTCCAGCATTCGTCTCCAGTCCCTCTATCAACTCCAATCCCTAAGACAACTTCCAGATTTATTTATGCCTGGCCTAATTGCTCACTGAGGTTGGATTGTTTATGCCAAGTTAGAAATGCAAACCCTCAATCCACACAAACGGCAATCCCAACAAATCAGACTGAGCAAACACAGGAGCAGGTATTGGCTCTCCGGAAGCTGCGGAGCTGGAAGTGAAGTAATAACTCACAACAAATATGGCCTGGGGAAGGCAGCTGATGTGACTCGGCAGATTTTTAATGGATGATGATTAAGACTTTGACAGAAAAATAAAGTTTTTAGTGTACCCAGCCTTCACCATATTGGATATTTCCTACCATATTTAGACAGTAGATGTATAGTTGTTCGCATGCTGATTTGAATATACAGTATGCAACTAAATATTTTGGATAGTGGAAGTATTTATACACTTTAGAAATAGTCCTTTTATAAGTAAATATCTTGAATCTTGAAAAGTAATGATACTCAGTAGGCAGCAGAATGGCCCCTGTCAGTGTTATATTATCACACATATGCTATTGGACACTTAACCAGCTTTTTATTGTTGTAGCTGGTCGATGTTGAAACTTCATAAAATGAAATTTCACATGCTGTTATGTAGTATAATTTATAAAAATGTATAATAATCTGTAGATCATCGGTGTTCTATACTAATTATTGATGTAAAATCTCACTGGTAGCTGTAACTGTCAAATACATTGAAGAGAATTAACATAAAGTAGAAATATTTAATAAGTTACGTGCAAGTACTTCTTGTATACAGTAAACTGTCACATTTCTGGTGCCACTCTTGAGCAGGTACCCTTTTCCTGCGTGCATCGAGTTTAGCATGAGATTTTTCTGCACCACTGTCACCACCTCGTGTGTGTGTGTGTGTGTGTGTGTGTGTGTGTGTGTGTGTGTGTGTGTGTGTGTGTGTGTGTGTGTGTGTGTGTGTGTGTGAGAGTGTGTGTGTGTGTGTGTGT